>CM076576.1:771139262-771336762 GCA_034641835.2 Pinus albicaulis | reverse complement strand
TCTTGAGGCTTCCATCAAAAGGAAGGAGTGGATGATGATAAGATATTTTCACCAGTTGCCTGATACACCACTATTTGATATATTATTGTTCTCACTACCTCTCAAGGATGATGCCTGCACCAAATGGATGTTAAAATTAATTTCTTGCATGGATCGCTTAAGGAGGAAGTCTATGTATAACAACCTGAGGGTTTCGAAGTTCAATATCGAAGGACACACCTATGCAGGTTGAAGAAATCTCACTATGGGTTTAACAAATCCCTTAAGGCTTGGTATGAGGGGTTTGAAAACTATATTATGAAGTTGGGATTTATAAGGACCAAAGATGACCCTAACCTATATTTCAAGGTTGAAAAGGACATGCCTCTCATTTTGGTCCTTTATGTGGATGATCTCTTTCTGATAAGTATAGACTCTCTCATTTATCAATATAAGAGGGAGTTGGATTCCGAGCTCCAGATGAAGGACCTAAGTTTGATGCATTACTTTCTAGGCCTAGAGTTTTTGAAAAGGCAAGGTGAGATTTTCATTTCTCAATGAGAATACATTGTGAAGTTGCTTGACAAATGTGGGAAGGTGGATTGCAAGTCCGTGTCTACCTTGATGGAAGTCAACTTCAATAAGCTATGTGGAACTCATGTGGAACTGCTGCTGGGACCGAATTAGAAAATCCTTCTGCATATCAAAAAAATTTGGGGGCCCTAATGTTCTTGATAAACTCTCATCCATGAATATTCTTCGATGTGAATAAATTGAGTCAATTTATGGTCAAGGCCCATTACATGCATTGGATTTCTGCTAAGAATCTCTGGACATATCTTAGTGGAAAAATAAACTATTGTATGAGATAAGCTGCTAAGAATTTGAGGCTACATGGATATATTGATGTTGGTTGGGTTGAAAATGTGGTGGATCGTAAAAGCATGTTTGGATGTTTCTTCTCATTGGGATCTGCTTCAATATATTGGATGAGTAGGAAGTAGAAATTGATTACACCATCAAGGTCGAATACATTGCTGCAAGTATGGATATTTGTGAAGTTGTTTGGTTGAGGAAGCTCTTTAGTAAGATGTTTGAGGATGTGTTGGATACCATCATGATATAATGCGATAACCAAAGTGGGATTCTCCTTTCGGGGAATCATGTGTTCCATGAAAACTCCAAGAAAATTTATATCAGGTACCACTTTATTCAGGATATGGTACACTAGGAAGCAATAAGGCTCAATCACATAAAAAATATTGAGCAAGTCACCGACATCCTAATGAATCCCTTAGGGAAGTTTAAATTCTTATCATTCTGAGAGAGACTTGGATTAATGGAAATACCCTCCTATGAGGGTCTCGCTTGAGTTAGACACTAAGCTATGGTAACTCATTTGGGCTTGGGGTACTTCTTGGACCAATGAGAGATTATAGGGTGAGTGGTTCACCTTCCCCTATGATACACCATGGTTGACATGTGTGTAGGGTGATTGGCTCACCTTCCCCTATGTATGATGACACATGTGTGCAGGTTAAGTGGTTGACCTTCCCCTACGATTCATATATGCATTGGATGAGTGGTTTTTCGTCTGTTATGGAATATGAGCAAGATGACTGGTTTACCTTCTCTTGTTGATGTCCCAACATACATCCTACCCATGTAGTATGAGACTCATGGGACGTACCCCTCATCTAGCCAATGAATTGGGAAAAATGGATGGGGACCATAGCACTACCAGTGGATGCATTATGTACTTCCATACTCCCTATGTATAGGATGCATGGTGTTCAAAAACTTGATCTGGGATCAATTGCAGTTCAACCTATGGACTGAATTTTCTCTGTGGAGAGTGGTAATGTCTTCTGAATCACTCTTGATTAGTTACTCTTCATTATTACATCATGTTTCAACAGAGAAGAGATGAGATGAAAAATATGGTACATGAAAATAGTATGTCATGATGATATATGAAAACATATGGATTGGAAAGTGGAATCTCCCTAACTGAGAGGGAGTTTTAAAATTGGAAACTAGGGCAAAATTCCAATCTGGGACAACTCATTTGACGTAGATGATGATTGCATTAGATTCCTCTTTTCTAGAGGACCAATATTGATATAAATATCATGTCATTTGGATAAGCAGAAGTGTGATTTTGAATTTATGCCAACTCACATTCAAATTGTTTAGGTTGGCCACATCATCATGTAGGCTCATGAAACCCAATGGATGATACCATTCACCCACAATGAATTGTATAAATACAAGTTACCTCTCACTTCATTTGGAACCTCCATCACTCACACATTCTCTCTCCTTCTTTCATTGGTTTGTACTACATTGGGAAATCTCTCCCTCTCTCTCACGTGTGGAATAAGGAGGAAGAATTTAGGGACGACTTGCAGGGCCAAAAATTTCATGAAAAAAAATATGTTTTACAACCATTGACTAAGGGATATTTGCCCATATTTGACTGTGATTTTTCGAGGATCATTTATGTCATTTTTGGTTGTATTTATGGGCACAAAAATCGAGAGAATATGGGAAATTTTAGCAACACTGATTTCATGGTTGTCTGCATAAAATTAAAACATTTTTTTATCTCTCCTTTGACTAAGTTTGACTAAATTTTTTTGGGTTGTCTTGGACCTACTAATTAGAATGAGTTTTACTGGGGAAGACCGAGCTATTTTGAAGACATTCTATTGTTGTTTTGATCAATTTTTACTTTCTTGTTACGGTTTTTTATTGCTGCATAAAATAATAGAAATTGAAGGGGTTGTTTTTTACTTGGATTTGGGAAAGTCAATTTCACTTTTTGTACTCTCTCTCTATGCTAAAAGTTTTCATATAATAATAAGAATAATTTATTAAAGGGTTTTCCCCACATTGGGTTTTTCCCCTGTTATCCAGCAAATCTGGTGTCGTCCTGTCTTGGCTTGTCTTCTGCATTTTGTTTCATGTTTTATATACTTTTAATGTCAATGTGATTAATGGTTAATTTGATTTCTAGTAGAAATCTATTGGAAATTATCATTGCGTTTCTAAAGGAACATTTATGTAATTGCGCTAAGAATAGAGAATACCATTGTTAACTAAAATTAACAAATGCACATTTGGTTTGACCTTATGTAAATTTGGCGACAATTGCTTCAACTCACGGTTAGACTAGAACCTGATGCATTATCATTGTGACACATTTCTTATTGTTTGTAGTCATGTTGGATCCAACTTATAGTGTTTTCCTAGGCCAACGAATTGTTCAATGTGGGTTTTTGGTAGATAAAATATTATACTAATAATTTTTTATCAACTGTTTAAGATTTAAAATAGGGGTACAATGGAAAACATAACAAAATGATAATATTTTTTCGAGGTAAAATGTATTGAGTTGAGGCTTCTGAAAATGAGATTTCTTTTTCTAGAGATTGATTTCTATAATTTTTAATTCATGGAAGAATTAACATTCACCTGTTGAAAAAAACGTTAGATTTACATTATTCAGAATAACCAATTAAGGGTACTAGTCAGGCACTATGAGTTATAGTGATCTAATTGGTACATTATTGAGGGTTTATGGTAGTAATATAACCTTTGAAGCAATAAACTAGATATTTAGAAATAACTTAGATCCCCTTCAACTAAGTTTGATTTGATAAATGGTCGTCAAAGTTATCATGGAATGATGTATTGATGGAGAACATGCTTTTTGTATATGCCACATCAAGACATACGTGAAAAATATAATTAAGTGAACCGTATAGATGCAGGATACATCATTCATGAAAATTATAGAATATGGGTCCACAAAAAGACCTTTCTTACTTAATTTCTATAATCCTTTGGACATGAGCTACATTTGACTCACGATCTCTATTGTGGAGCTTATGTAGTGAAATTTTTTTGCATCGAGTGATGTCTAAGTATATTTTTTTCTTACTAATAATTTTTTATGTGAGTGCAATATCAATCCAAAAGTGTGTGATTGTTGAAATTGTTTTCAATTATCATAGAGATTCCCATTGTGATCTTTTTCATTTTTGTATTAGTTATCTATGACATCATCTATTTTGGCCAAGTAAAAAGTTATGAAACATGAATGTGTTTATCATCTGTTACTAAATTTTTATCATGATTCTAACATAAATTCATTTGAGGCATCACGTCATTATTCATTATCATAAATACAAATATTTCTCGCAATGAATTCATAATGAAAATTGATGGTTTTTTTCATTCAAAGTAGTCTTTATTAATCATTATAATACTCGACAATCAATACCTTTAGACTGGTAAGAGGAATGCCATGGTTACATAGTACTCTTGATAGTCTAACTCAAAATATAAGATAAATATTACTCTTATAAATAAAAATATTACCAGGAAAACAAAACCCATATTTACCATTCAGACCTAGCACCTAAGTCAATGGAAGTCCCTCATAGGAAAGTTTCTTGCAATACTTCCTATTATTAAATCATAAACTTATAATTAAATGATAAAAATAAAATACAGTTAACTACCTTAAGCCTCTAAAAGATTTTCCTTTGGTATGGAGCCTTAATCCAACTTGTTTGAGTCCACATCCATTTCCTCGACATCTGATTGTTTTACTTTGGTACTCTCAGAAGCATGGAGTATAGGCTAATATAATGCCCTTTTTTGTTCTCTCACATTTTTAGGGATGAATGAATCAACACAATTCATTTTTCCTAGAACATGTGGTTCATAACCTTTGTTTCCTATGGTCTTAGGACATTTTATTTCATCGTCAAATTCAACGCAATATTTCTCCCTTTTTCGCTTATTTTCTTCATTGTTCATTGATGCAACCATTATTTCCCATGCCTTTAGCTTCATTTTACTCCATGGAATCATGAAAATAAAACCTCTTTATTTCCTTCTTGTGCTTGTATAAAAGTATTTTGACGTTGCGAAGAGAGATGGATGGGCCATCGCCTAAGGTTGTGGAGAATTTTGTGATAATTTATTCTGTGGAACGAAATCACCATGATTGGAGGCACCCTGTATCCAATTTCTTCACTTCAAAAAAATTATTAGATTATATCTATGACAACATGGCCACACCCTTCCTCCCCCTTCCCTCGAAAATACATGCAACGCGAGGGAAATCAAAAAATTTGATATTTGAAAAAAATTGATATTTTCATATGGAATGCATGTGTTTTTCAAGGCCAAGTTAGGGGTGAGTTCGAAATCATGGTCGAGCGACTAAGTTCTAGCAACAAAAAACATCAAATTTCTTGAAGAGATATGAATTTTTAGAAGTAAACATGTAGAAGGTTGAATATGTTGATCTATAAAATGTTAATTACATAAGGTTAAGGAGTCATGTCATATATTCTTTGTATTTAGGTTTCTGGATAATTTGTGTATCTCTCTAAAGAAATAGATTATTTTGTATTTTATTTGTGTGTTGAGTGGCTTATACTTGGTAGATTCTATATTATAATTTTGATTCTTTTGAAGCCAGTCTATTTCCCCATATATTCAAGGTTTGTAAGGAACATAAATAGATTCAATATTAGGGAGAAGTTGTAAAACGATTGCATTTTCTATTAGTTTTTTGTTTTCACTCTACATTAGACTTATGTATTATAATTCATGTTATTAGTATAATTGATTACTATTCTACCTATATGTTTTTATCTTTACTATATTTGAGTGATCTATGCTTGTTTTTCATTCATCAGAATGATGTTAGTTATAATGTTTTAAAAGGATGCTAATAATATCATAACAAATGTAATCCCGTCTAAAATCTTTAAAATGTTGTTCTTTACTAATGGGAATTATTATATGTCTCAAGTGAGACATTCATACCCCTATAAGGTGGAATATGTTAGGAAATTAGATAAAAATAGGTCATACTTAGAAACATTACAATAACCTTGCATCTTTCATAGAGCCAACACACAATAATGGGAAATAATTGTCTAAAATAATTGAAATATGATAGATGAGGTAAATTAGGGTTTCATGACCAAGGGGATAAAGTTTAACCTAAAAAATTACTTAAAGTGACTTGAATGATTTTAAACCTGACCCTAAATTTTCCCTAAGCTTATATAGGGATGATAATGTTTTTTGAAAATGGGTTGGGAAAGGTAGAAGGTGACATTAGCAAGAGGTTATTGAGGAAAAAAAGTGAGTTAATTGGCTCTTGATGGAAAAGAAATATTAATTTTAGGACTTTTTTTGGATATGTTAATGTAAAATTTCTTTCTCAAGAGAGATGAATTTGTAAGTAATCCATTATGGTAATTGTAGTTAAAGACTACTCAAGTAATGTATAAGTGGATACAGGAGGATATGGTGTACTTAGCCATAGTGGGTAAGCTTGACATTTTATTTTGGGATGAAGGTAGTGTTGCAAGCCAAAGACCTTACAATTACAAAATTACTAGACTGAGTAATATTAGAACAATTTGATGACATTGTTGGGTAGATTATATTTCTTGTGTGAATCTTCAAGGAGTTAAAATTATGTCTTATAATTGAGATAAATCCTTTCTTCGGGGGAAATGAATATTTGAACGTTTGCATGATAGGGATGACAATATAACCTTTTGTGTTATTCCCCCCCGCAATATACAATTCGTAAAAAAGAATTATTAATCTACCCCAGTGTTAAATTGATCATTGCATTACGAGATGGTGGTGGAAACTAGAGAAATCTTAACAATAGTTAGAAAAGGAATACACAACCAATTTTTCTCGATGGTTCAAAGTGGTGTTGTTATAATGTATGGTTCTATGATTTTGTGTGGATTTGATTAGACAAATTGTGTTGCAAGAAGCAATCCAGAACATACTGCTAGTTTCCATTAATTTCAGCTATGGTTTTCTAGAGAATAATCATAACCATTTGAACTTCATTATTGTAAGCATAAAAAATGTAATTTTTACTTCGTAGATGATTACAGAAAATAATTAATTTCCTGATACATAAGTCATCAAAATAAGCATTGAAATATTGAATGCATTGCCTTACAATTTCTATTATAGAGCAACTTCTTCAATAAGGGACCCACTCCTATTGCATCCCAAACCCAGAAAACAAAATAAATAAATGACCACATGTTATGTAAAGATGAAATTTACTTAATTTTTTTTTTAGAAAGAATGAACTTGAGAAAAAAAAATGTATTTCGTCCATAGTAAAAAAAAAAAGGTCACTTCCAACACATAATGCTTTTAATTTAGTCTATGTTTTCATGATCAATGTCAAGCCAATGAATAATTGCAGTTCAATTTGTAGACAAGTGTAGATACCATTTCATGAATAGATTTAATATTTTTAATGGTGATTTTTTAAAGCTCTATTAATTTCCTTTTCCAGAATTTCCTATTAATGCTTATGTCTACTCCATCAAGAAAAAAATGTTTTTATATTTATAAGGCTCAGTCCATGCTAGCCTTCCTTCAGTAGAAAAAAAATCTCTGAAATTTATGCTTCTTCCTTGATTTTTCATCAAAGAGAACTTGGATCATCCTCATGGAGAGTTAGTTTTTTATTTGATTGTCTCATAACTCAGCTTATAATAACATGGATCATATTGGATTAAATTCAGAATTGAGATTTTCCTAATCTCAACCTATTCTAGGTCTGTAGTAACAAACCAGGGCCCTTGGTCCTTCTCCTATAGCAGATATGTTTTGACCCTAGAAGAATAGAGATAATGTTAGACCTATTTTAGGCCTTTTTCTTCAAAAGGAACTTTTTTCCAACCATAGAAAACGGTTCTTACAAACTTGGCTTATGTTGAAAATGTCCTTCATAATCTTGACTAGATTTCATAGACAAATTTGGACCTTGTTCCTAGCTCTGATACCATGTTGAAATACAAAGGGATAATATAATTTCTTAACATGATAATTATTGATATATATTTTGCATTTAGGAATCGCTTCATTCATTAGGTCATCAAGCAATTATACAAATACAATGCACAAAAAGATAAGAGACACCAGAAGTTAGGCCAGAGGCCAGGGAAAAACCCACGAGGGGAAAACCAAATAATCCTTTCCTTATAGATTCTTGGTTAACAATAGAAATATAATTCATATTCAAATTGGACACTTTATATCCATTCTCCTAGTTTCAATTCGACCCTTCAAAACCTCCAAGATAGGATGCCTTAAATTTTCCATAAATGAGTCTTGCATTATTTCTATGCTTCATAAATACTTTACACTATTTCTATGATTCATAAATACTTAGGTGAAAAATATACTATGATGTGATACATGAAATTTAGTGTTTATCTCTAGGAAAAATAACTCCTCAACTATTGGGATATGAGAACCCATTAACACCATCGTGCAATTTATTCCCTAGAAATGGCAATATCATTGTGGTTTTACGTAATAAAATTTTATAAGTCACATTTCTGAGTATTTGAGAACATAAAGGAGAGTGTTGGGCCAGAATTGTGAATTACATATAAAACACGCTTCCCTAGACAGGTGCTAGTCTAGAACAATAGATTAAAGACTATACAACCATTTCTCCTAACTAAGAATAGACACACAGAGAGTATTAGAAGGTTACTTGTGATCCAAGTGCTTCTAAATGGCTCCTTTCTTCGCTTCTGTTGTAGCTTCAAATTCAAGCGATTTGTGCGAAATGGTTCCTGGAAGAAAGAACACTAAAACAACAGAACATGCAATAATACATATGTCTATTCAAGTTAGTTTGCTAAATCAGTAAAGCATAAACCATATACATCAACTAAGATCTTCCAATATGGAAAATAAAAGCCAATACAGATGCATATAGGGAAAAATAAGTTGTATTCTTTATTGACGATAGAAGGAGAGGTTACAACCAAGTGACTAATTTGAAGTGACCCTTCCAACAACATCCCCAAACCTCATCATAGTATAAATCTCTCCAGCAGGAGCTACACAAATCTAACTCTCAATTGAAAATTCTCCATCATTTCTCTTCTCAAATTATTCCTTCCCAAGCACTCAGATCTGTGCTCAATTTATAGATGAACTGAAGGTTGTTTTGCAATCAATGACTTTACAATAATAGGGAAGACATGTTTCCAATATTTTAGATGTCAAATGGACACTTGGATTCGAAGCTTGACACATGTGAACTCTTATAGAAGGCACTGGCCAAGTGGAGATTCCAAAACAATGAGAATTTTGCTCCCAATGTGACCAACACACCTATGAATGTCGGGAAGTGCTTTTCAGAGAAACCTTGCATGGGGATACCTGCATATGGAATGTAATTAGCCCCTTTATAGCCTATGTTGGTGAGTGCTCATATGCTATATAATAAGCTTCAAACTTTGGAAACCTTTGCTTGATGAAAGTCTTACTTGATTTGTCTTATTCTTGTCTTAGGTCATGTATCAAATTGAAATGATAAGGAATGATAGACCCTTAATCATTGGTCTTGGAGATGATGCCCAGTTAACCAGGCCATTGGGAATTGTGCCCAAATTGACCTATAAAAAATTTCCCCCTAGAGCATGAAGTTGAAATAATAATAATAACATTTGATTGAGATGCTTTACACTGTGATGTGCTGGAGATGAAGTGGAGTGGTCACCTACATCAATATTACAATAAATTACATCATGATATATCCTCTTTGATCATAATTGCTGAGGGTAGGAATTCTCGTGTTCAACACATAAATAATTTAATAAAATGTACATAATTCATAGAGTTGTCTTCATTGGAATGTTGCCCAAATGCAGACATGCCTATAGATATAGGCCCATGTTTGGATGACGATCTGTATGTAAATTCACCATACAGATGATGTGTACAACAATCCTGAAATCACAGCCTAGATGGCTGAAAATAGATCTGGGTCTTCTTATCTTGTTCACTCGATCATTCGGGTACAAGTCTAGCAATTCGAATATTTGATTGGTAGTCGAACATGGAAAGACATCATTTTATTACTAGCCAATGATGTGAGTTGTTAACAAATGTGAGAAAACCACCATTAATGTCAATGTCCCTTAAGGTACTGCAGTACATTTTGTAAGGCGTGAATAGATGATTTGATGTCGAATGCCAAACAAAATATTTCAGTCAAAGGTCCGAAAGTGAGGATCTTGTCGATGCTGTAACAAGCCTCATAGTATTGGAATCTGATGTTTCTAAGCAAACTTCCTGGATATTGATTTGTCATCGACAAAAAGTCACCTTATTGCGAAACGAGAGTTACTGATTTCGGAGACAAGGGTATGACTTGATATAGCGATTTTTACAGATGATGGTCATGAGAATGAAGGCTTATGAGTATTGTAGAAGGATGAAGTATTCACTGGATGAATTTTATTGAACATATCAGTGACACTGTGATGAGTTGGCGGCATTGACCCAAAACCGAAGTGAAGGTATGATGAACCATAGGTGTGAATGAACCATCAAGAATATTACCCAACCCAAATAGTCACGGACACGGAGTGAAGGAAGTGTCATGTTCAAGAGTGACTTGCTACCATAAAGAATTCTCACTCATTTTTCCCAAATTTTCCCTGGTCATTTGTCGACCAGTACCTCTTTATTTTTTTAACAAGCTTGAGGAAGATAACATTTTCTTGATCTATAATTCAACCCTTCGGGTGAATAAAGTATCACTATTTTATAATTTAACGAGTCTAGCGATGAATGGAACTCGATTCCTGTCATGATCAACAAGCCCATCACTATTTTATGTTTTAACGAGCTTAATGACAGTGATAGCCCTGTCCTTTTTCATATTTAGAGAGTTTGAAAAAGATGATGAAAGAAAAATCCATAAGTACTTTTTCGTAAATTTGTCACTCAAACCCAACAAAGTGTAAAATAATATCTGAGAGAACCTCTTTGGTCATGTTAAACCAAGGTATTCCTTTTTCGTAAATAATCTAAGTCTGGAAAAGGGTTAAACTTATACTGAGTAGATATCGATTCATTTACTTTTACAAGCTCGAAAAGACAAGTGCTCGGCAATATTTTCACATTATCAGAGTCTAAAAAGAGCTGAAAGAAGACTCTAGGGATTCCTTTTTCGCAGTTATCAAAGCTCGTAAAAAATATAAAAGTGCGCTTCAAATCCTTTTTTGCTTTTAATAAAGATCGAAAAATAAGGAGGAAAAGTATGCTTTGTGGTCAAGTCATTCTTAAATAAATATGCACAACTAATCTGTTCGTCAGTTGTAAGACCTGTTTCAGAGAAACATCAAATGGATTAAAAATACATGTTTCATGATAAAAACATAATAAAACCATAGTCATAACAAAAAATATTCATTGCAAAAAATAAATGACTAAATAAACAGATTTTTACTATTCATTTTTACCATTCCATAGTTACCATTTGCATTTTGGATCTCTGAACCTGTTTTTGCCCCTGAACTTGAGTAGTTGATTGGGTGTAGTTGGTAAGAATTATTTGAATGCCCCCTGCAAGATCAGATGCCCCCCAAGCTTCATTTCATTCACTTAAATAGATTACTGGTTACTAATTGCTGGATGGAATGAAGGTTCATTATAAGGGAGGATTTTTTCATTTTTTAACGAGCTTGACACAGGAAAAGAACTATGCTCATGAACTATTTAATTTTTTAACGAGGTTGACATAGTAAAATAACTATCCTCAAGGGCACTTGTTTCATTTTTTAACGAGGTTGACACAAGAAAAAATAACTATCCTCATAACTTGTTTCATTTTTTAATGAGGTTGACACAGTAAAAGAACCATCCTCATAACCTATTTCATTTTTTAACGAGGTTGACATAGTAAAAGAACCATCCTCATTGTGTAGTTGGAGTAGTGAGTGTGTGCTAGAAAATACCTAGTCTAACGGAGTTATCATTTAAGGAGCTTGATGAGCACCACAAATGATAATTTATAACATGCGTTGATGGGTCTTCTATAGGGTTTCCATTGAATTTTGGAATTTCCAAGGGTAATTTCTATGGTATCACCGACCACCAAGGAGAATAACTGATGGGATCAGCTTGATATTGCACTGAAGATGTGAATAAAGGATCAAGTTGTTTAGTACTCATAAAGGAGGAACCAAATAGGATTCTAGATGATGACATGGGTGAATTCAATGAAAAAAACATCGAAGATGAAGCAACAGTAGATGCTATCGCAACTGAAATAAATGGTTCAGTCTAGGATGTTATCTCGGCCATTGTCAAATGACCCAATGTATACCCTATAGAATCTATGGGAACTCGAAGTGAAAAAGGATCAACAAAATCAAAGGAAGGTGATTGAGGAAAAGACTCGTACAGGTAAAGATCCTACCAAAAATGAGTTGGAATTAAAGGTGTCTCATCTTGTGATATTTCTTCAATCGAAATCAAACTAGGTGGAAGAACTTTGCCGTTAGGAACGAAGTAAATTTCAGGTGGTTGACTGCGTGATATGGGAGACTCATTGGCTACAATAGATTTTTGAGTGACCAATACAGGAACAAATTCCAGTTGTTCAACTTCGGAATCAAGATTTTCTCCACTTAGGGAATATAGAAACAAAAATATAAGGGGATGATAGACCCTATTTCACTGGTCCTGGGGATGATGTCTAGTCTGACTAATACAGCTACCCCATAAAGAAAAATGGGATCCGGATCAAATTCCAGTTGTACAACGTTGGGTTCGAGAGGTATGGTCTCGTAGATTGGATGGATCGTGACCATGGGTAGCTATGAGGACTCTGTCTCGACAACAGTAGATGAACCAGGATGAGTAGAAACAACTTGTGCCAACTTTGGTATATGGTAAGATGATGCTTCACTAGAGGTATTGATAGTACTGGTTTCGATAGAGTGATCACCTTCGCCTACGAGAAGTAACTATTGGTGGTAAAGGTGGTTTAAATGCTAATCTTCACGAACAACGAGGGAAAAGGATTTTGTTATTCCATGATTACTAATTTATTTTAACCAAAAAAAAATAAACAAAATAAAAGGGCATTACTAGGAAAAAGGTTTACCAAGAAACTGTGAACCTCAAAATACCTCCTAGTGAACCAAGAAGTACGGAAGGTAATCTCCCCAAATGTTGTGTTCGTTGTATCATAATTTACAAGGTGGCCGACTCGGTTCACTATGAATGGATAACACCTAAAAGTTGTCCTCCCAAATATACCCGAAGGTACATGGAGGCCCAAGTCTGTATTAGCGCTATCTGATGTGAAACCGCACAGTGAGAGCACCCCTTTATACTTATCGTACTGTAACACCTCTCGATATACCAAAAATTACGTGGACGAGCTACGATATACTTACATACCTGGAGTGAGGTATCACACTCAGATTTTATCGCAGACAAGTTAATGATAGCTGTTGTGTTTTATGACGCTAGAACACGTCTCTAGCCTAGACCTTCTAATTGCTATCGTTATGGTTCCAATGCTTTGTTAGGTAAATTGAGATTAATTTTATGTTGATCTTATTTAACAGTTTTCATTTCAAAGGTTCACCGTGATTGTGTATGAAATTCCTAAAATTCAAATTAAGAATGATAAACAATCTTTCACTGTTAGTTTCTTCAATGAAAATCCTAGCTACTAAGGGAAGAGAGAAAATAATTTGTGAGAAAACAACTCAATGAGAAAAAACTAAATGCAGGTTTCCTAATGTTCCTTTTGCAAAATACACAAAATTCTACATGCAAATGCAAGTTTTTATTTTTAGTTTCTTTAATGTTATGAATGCAGAAAAGAAACTAGGTGCACTAAATCAATAATTCAAATGCCTTTTACTTTCGAGAAATGAATAATACAAACAACAATTTCTCTTTTGAAGGAAAAATGAGGACTTTAACAACAATTTCTCCTATTAAGGAAATGAAGAATTTTCGACAATTTCCTATTTTGAAAGCAAATTATTCTTGATGCGACCATAAAAGGTACTTTGAAATCAACTTGTCAATGATAAAGAATTTTTTTTTAAAACAAACATTGAACAAATTTTCAGTCAAAGGAGGAAGAAGTATATAGATTCACTGGTCAATATGAGGGTCAAACTTTTCAAAACGCAGCAGAAGACAAACTGAAGAAAATTGCGAAGGCAAATTCAAAGGAATTTGGATGGTTTCAAGAGTCAATGCAGTCTCAAAGGGAAGACAGTGCTCTGCAATGCAGGCTTGAAAGGGAGGAAGTGTTATGCAAAGCACTGTGTCCTGTCCAAGGGTGCATTGGGTGCAGTATATAGGGAAAAATAATAATGTTTAACTCACTTTCTTTGCAAATTTGGCTTTGAAAATTTTTAACTTTGATGAGTAACAATTGTTGGGTGGATAAATAAAGCAAATCAGAGGCTTAAACACCTATAACTAAGAGAAATTCTCCCTAATGAAGTCGCCAATTTGTTGGGCCAGAATTGTGAATTACGGATAAAACACACTTCCCTAGACAGGTGTTGTTCTAGAACAACAGATTAAAGAATATACGACCATTTATCCTAACTAAGAACAGACACACAGAGAGGATTAGAAGGTTACTTGTGATCTAAGCACTTCTAAATGGCTCCTTTTGTTGCTTCCGTTGTAGCTTCAAATTGAAGGAGTTTGTGCGAAATGCTTCCTGCAAGAAAGAACACTAAAACAGTGGAAGATGCAATAATAAAGATGTCTATTCAAGTTAGTTTTCTAAATCAGTAAAGCATAAACCATATACATGAACTAAGATCTTGCAATATGGAAAATCAAAGCCAATACAGATGCGTATAGGGAAAAATAAGTTTTATTCTTTATTGATGATAGAAGGAGAGGTTACAACCAAGTGATTGATTTGAGGTGACCCTTCCAGCAACGTCCCCAAACCTCACCAAAGTATAAATCTCTCCAGCAACAGCTACACAAATCTAACTCCCAATTGAAAATTTTCCAACACCTCTCTACTCAAATTCTTCCTTCCCAAGCACTCAGGTTTGTGCTTAATTTATAGATGAATTGAAGGTTGTTTTGCAGTCAATGACTTTACAATAATGGGCAAGACATGTTTCCAATATTCTAGATGTCAAATGGACACTTGGACTCGAAGCTTGACACATGTGAACTCTTCTAGAAAGCACTGGCCAAGTGGAGATTCCAGAACAATGAGAATTTCGCTCCCAATGTGACCAACACACCTGTGAATGTTGGGAAGTGCTTTGCAGAGTAGCCTTGCATGGGGATACCTGCATATGAAACACACTTAGCCCTTTAGAGCCTGCATTGGTGAGCTCTCATATGCTATATAATAAGCTTCAAACTTTGGAAACATTTTCTTGATGAGAGTCTTGCTTGATTTGTCTTGTTCTTGTCTTAGGGCATGTAGCAACTTGGAATGATAGGGAGTGATAGACCCTTAATCATTGGTCCTAGAGATAATGCACAGTTAACCAGGTCATTAAGAATGGTGCCCAAATTGGGAATGGTGCCGAAATTGACCTATAACAGAGAGGTAAAGTTACATGATTTTCACCTTTCTTATTTTGACTCATTGGTGTGATGCTGCATGGTTTTTGGCATTTGGAGGTAACAAGTTGTGGAAATGTATTCAATTATTTTGGTTAATGATTTTCTGTAACCCACAAGATACAAATAATGATATTTTTTATTATCTATATAAAAAAGGGTATTTTGGAAGTTTCAAACACGTAGAAGATGTAATATTACAAGTGTTGAATGCACTACATTGTATCTAGATTTTCTATGCCATGTGTTTTGGTATTGTGGTATCATTGAAGTTTCCAAAAAGGCGGGAAAATAAAATGGTCGATTTGATCTAAAAACCGACCAAAAATGTAGGAATTACATGTGTAGACTATTTAATTATTTATGTATGCCATATTTGAAGATTGGGATTGTAAAAGAAAATTGGAAATATGAACATGATTGTTATGTTGTAGGATGTGTAATTAATGAAATGTTGTTTTTTTAGCTTAACCCTTCATCTTCTAATTTCATGGTATCTCATGCAAACTTTTTATTTTTTAGTAGTGTTTTTTGAGTCCTACTAAGGCTTCGCCAAAGCAAACTCCATTGACTTCAAGGAAACATATTCATGACCCAATTGGTGAATCAATAACATAGCTAAGTTATATGCTTGTTTACTTTCTTATTTAATATTATCTTGTTATTGTGTGGAATCTCACAAGAATTTGTTTATTGGCAAGGTCCACCACCATTACTACCTTCAAATGCCCGATTGAAGGGAAAAAAATTTTTACTTGTGTATTTTAATCATCAAGTGAAGGTTGAAAACGGTTACATAAAAAAGCTTGAACTAGAATTTTTCATGCCCAATGGAGAAGAATTAGGAGAAGGATATTATTTTGTGTGCCCACAATCAATTTTGGTTCATTATGATTAAGAAATCAGGCTTAATCATATAATTAATCAATGTGAGTATTTAGAAATGCACTTAACACCAAGTTAAAATGCAATGAATTATAACACATAAGGTGCCACCACATGCCAAGATCCAATATCTGCGAAGGAGTTCTAGGGCATGTTATTGAATGGCAGGGCATGCTAAGGAGTGCGAACGTGTGTTAGATATTGTTAATGCATGAACGAGAGTATTAGGGAGTGATAGGGAAACACAAGGAACCAGGTCAAAATACATGGAAATGAACAAATAAGAGAATTTGATAGGGAGGGTTAGTGAGTTTCATGTGTGCCAAGCTGTAAATTGGGTTGCTTAGTTGTTTTGTGGCCACGGTTGGATGTAATACTTGTCTTGGTATTTTGTTTAGTGGGATGAGTTTATCTTAGACATGAGTATATTAAGATGAGTTATATGAAGTTATTAGGTGAAAAAGGCATAATATGGTTGTAATAGGTGCAACTTGGTAAACTTGTTATGGTCAAGGAAGGACTTGTTTGGGTTCCAAGTTGCAAAAAAGTTAAGTCTACCTATAAGGGAATGAAATTTATGGAGTGTTAGGGTGTGCTAACATGTGGAATACAACACGAAGACATTCTAGGCATGGAAAGACATACCAAGTGCTAAGTCATGCCAATATGAGCTAGGTGTGAAGGTGTGCCAACACATGCTATGGAGTTTCAAGTAAACATAGTGTGACGACAACACAATAGAGTATCGGTTCAAAATGCATGGAAATAAATGAATAAGAGGGTGTTTCAACAAGTGTCATCAAGTGTTAGAAGTGCCAAGGAGGGAGTGAAGAGGCATGCTAGGAAGTTCCAAGGCATGTTAATGAATTCAGGGGCATGTCAAGAAGTTCCAGTGTGTGATAACATGTGCTAGATAGTGCCAAGGCATGCTAAGACATGACATGTGCGAAGGCATGACATAATCTGTTAGGTGTTACGGTATGCTAATGTGTGCCAAGGAGTGCCAGACCAACAAAAAGGAACAACATGTTAAAATTCAATGAAATGAACACATAAAAGGGTTCATAAGTGAGGAACTTACCTTTTCAAGAGAAGAATGCTAGGCACAACAACACTAGTGATAATGCACATTATGGGATGAGTGCTAGCACGTATAAGTGCTAAATAATCCTCTATTACTTCTATATTAATTGCAAATAATTGATCTCAAATAAATATAATCTTAAACCATTCCTATGCATGCCAGGGCATCCCAACACATGCCAATAATTTTTAGGCATCACCAAGTGCCAAGAGCCAATGTGTGCCAAGGAGTTATACTAGACTATTAGGGAGTGCTAGGGAGTTCCACGGTGTGTGAAGGTGTGTTAGAGACTGTAAATTCATGTCAGGAAGTTTTAGGGAGTGCTAGGGAAACACAAGGGGGTACTAGGTAAAAATACATGGAAATGAATGAATAAGAGTGTGTGTTAGGGAGTGTCAATTAGTTCCAAGTGTGTCAAGCATTGAGTGTGTTAAGAGAATTTTGAAATAGGAATGACAAGAGTTAGTATTTAGTTGCAACAGGGAGCTGTATAGAGTATTTTTAGACAAAGGGAGTCTTTGGGCTATGCACAACAATGTTATACAATGACTTGGTTTGGGTTCCCAAGTCACAAAAAAATTAAGGTTATATATGAGGGCATGATAGCTAGGGAGTACAAAGGTATGATAGTGAATGCTAAGAAGTGTTAACACATGCTAGATAGTTCAAAGGCATGTTAGGAATGCTAGGACATTCCACCTACCAAGGCATGCTAAGATGTTTCAAATATTAGGGCGTGCCATCGTGTCCCAGGGAAGGTTATGGAAACACAAGGGAGAACTATGTAAAAATGCATGGAAATGAACAAATAATACTGTTTCAATGCATGTACAGGAGTTTTAGGGAATGTTAGGGAATAAAAATGGAGAAATTGTTCCAAATTCTTGGAAATGGATGAAAAAAAATTGTTCCAGGGAGTGTCAGTTAATTCCAAGTGTTCCAAGGATGAAGTGTGTTAGGAGAAGTTAAAAATATGATTAACATGAGGAAATTTTATGCCTATGATAAGGGGTTTGAAAAATAAGTTTTAAACAAAGGTAGAGTTTTTTGTTAGGCACAACACTATTTTTCCTTTGGCTATTATTTTTATAAGAGATGTGGCACATTTTGTTTGCATGGTCGTGTTTTAAACTATTTTGGACTATTTCGTATTGTACATTGTTGTGTATAGGTTTTTGGGCACTCTACTTGTACTATTGGCTTATATCTTGTGCATATTATGCATCTTTTGTTTCTTGCAAACTCTTGGTTGATGCTCTATCCTTTAGATGAACTGGACATGCATGTGAAATATTTCATAAGTGTAAGCTATGATGCTTAATTTGATGGCCATGGCTAAATGTGGTCCTTATCATGGTAACTTCTTAAGTGGGACAAGTTGATCCTGGATATGAGTAGCCTAATATGAGTTGTAGACATTTCTTATGTGAACAAGTCATAGTCTAGTTGTATTAGTCGCAATTTTACAAGTTGTTGCAGTTGAAGCAGGCTAATGTCACATGAACTACAGTAAGTAAGGAATTTATTAGGTTCCTAAGTTATGAAAAATGTAAAGCTACATATGAGAGCAGGAGTGCCAAGGTGTGAAAAGTAATTTCAGGGAATGCTAACATATTCCAAATAGTGTGTGTTGAGGAGGTAAATCCCCTCTGCGGACAGAGGCGATCCCTACTAGCCCAGCAGGGGTCTAGCAACAATCATAAAATGTTACAGCGCAAGTTCCTAGTTACGGATAAAAGACCAAAGATGGAGGCCTACCTGGAATCCAATGCTATGATCTGTAGAAGAGAGAATTCTCGTTCCTCAGCCTCGGCAGATCACAATCCCTCCACAACCTCCGCGGATGGACACCTGCACATGCAAGAAACAACACAAATACAAGCATAAAATCCAGAATATGCAACTAGATATCAGTCAGAAAGGATATAACTCATATTAACATAAGTGAAAACAGAGTGGAACCATAACCATAATCATTCATTAAATAACAATCGAAAGAGAGTACAACCAATGTTCTGACGCCGCGATCTCTTTCGGAAGGGTCCCCAGTCGTTCACATCTCGCAAAGCTCGCTAGGGAAAGGGAAAACCTCTCGTGAGTCTCTCGACGATAGTCTCCTTACTTGAGTCGGCCTTAAGGGAAGAAAGAGGGCTCTTACAACACAAAGGCTCTTGGGAATTTGGAGATTCAAAGCTTAGGCACTTCAAGACTAGCTTGCAATGGCAATCAGCAAGATTTTATAGATGGGGAAGGAGGGAGTTGGGATCCCTATTATTGTGGGATTGGCCCTATCATGAAGGAAGGTTCCATGAAAGGTGGCAAACCACTTCCCTTCCATAGAACTCTCGTAGCCAAACCTCCCAACTCAAGATAAGCAATGGTTTCTGAGTTGGTTGAAACACAACTTCCGCAATCTTTATTTAAAAAACACTCCTTAAATTGGCTGGCGCGACTGCTGCTCTGGGACAGAATGCCAGTTGGCGCGGCCTCTTTGCAGGATTTTCCCCAGTGGCGCGAGTGATGAACTGTATTCTCGCACCAATGAAAAAGGAGATGTTTTCATGGTTTTTTGCAAGGAGATGTCTTTAGGGCAATTGAAGCTCATGCTTAGAGGAATGCAATGATGATGATTTCAAGGCATGACATTGCTCACAGGTCACATAATGGGTCCTCCATTGTGCGGGATGGGGAATGGTAGGGATGGTGACAAATTACTGTGTAACAGATGCCCCCTAAAGTATGAGGCCCGAGAGAGAGAGAGGGCTGAAATGCTTTACGAGATCATGTTCAACTGAAGCCTTGCCGTCAGAAAACCTGCATAGAAAAATACAACTGATATCTCAAGTACATGATGTATATGCGGTATAGGCACATCCATCCGAAATAGAGTACACTATAATCCGGATCCAGGGTATGGGCGCAGCCATCCAGCAAGGATCAAAATAAATAGACTTAGGTATGGTCGCAGCCATCTAATCAGTGAGTCATGTACAAAATGATAATAATCCACAATCGCAGCCTGGATTACAACAGACACAATCCAGGGTCTTGTGTTCCATCTCGACCCAAATAAGTACAAGTTCAAGCATGCGAATATGTGAGCTGAAGTTGAACATGTAAGAACATCGTTTGATTACCAGCCAATGATGAGAGCTGTTAACAGACGCGAGAGGAACCACCAATAATGTCAATGGCCCTCAAGGTACTACAGGTACAATCTATGGCGTGTGAATCAATGAGCTGGCGTCAGACACCCATAGAATCACTCGATCGGAGGCCAATGATGAAAACCCCACGTCGAATGCGACGAACCTGCCATTGAGGAATGCAGGCTCCAAGGTACCATAAAGGAGTCTCTAGATCAACTTCCTGGATAATGAGCTGAAGTCGATAGGAAGTGACCTTGATTGAAGGTGGGTCATAATGTTTCCCACATCATCGACACAAGACAGAGGAACATGATGTTTTGTTGTGAATCAGGATCGTATGAGAATCAGAGGAAAGGTTGATATTCGCAGAGGTCAACTTCTCTTGAACATGTAATGGCACTAATAGTGGTTTTGGCATTATTTGACATCAACGGATCAGAGGTCATGGTGACAAGGCAATGAGCAGAGGAGAGGTCAAAAAGGATTATCCAAACCCACGGAAGCAAGTGAAAAAACGAGATGAGATGCCCCCAACCCGACACGAATGTAGACAAGTGCCATGTTCAAGAGCGACATACTGCCGACACGACAATGATTACAGTTCCATTTTCCCCCACCATTTCTGGCGAGTACCCCAATTATTTTTGATAACAAGCTTGAAGGGGATAGCATATGCTTGTAATGTAAGTCCGCCCTTCGGGCGAATCCATCCTAGTGCATTTAACGAGTCCTAGGAAGGAGGAACTCGGAGAACGTCATTTCGACTGGATCCGATGTCATCAGGGTTTAACGAGTCTGACAAAGGAAGAACTCGGCGTCTTTTCATGTTTAGAGAGTTTGAAAAGACAGCAGAAAAGTAAACTCCACAGATCCCTTTTCGTAAATAGTTCCTCAGATCCGAAAAGGTAGAAAACAATATCCGAGAAAACCTCCTAGTCGCGATAGGCTAGGGTATTCATTTTTCGTAATCAATCTATCCCAGCCCGAAAAAGGGTTAAACGTATACTGGGTAGATGTCGATTCATGTCCATTTTAACGAGAACGAAACGAAAAGGGCCTCGGTGATCTTTTCATGTTTAGAGAGTCAGAAAAGAGCTGAAAGATGACTCCAAAGTGACTTTTTCGTGTATTTATCGAGTCCAAAAAAGTATAAAATACAACTCGTTTCCATCGTTAAAGTCGTAAAAACCTGCTGCTACACATACCAAGCAAGCGTAACACCCATTTCCGACATAACATATAAAATATTTGATAAAAATAACTTTTAAAACTCATCCAATGTCGAAAAAGCTATAAATATGTCAAAATGGTAAAAACAAAATTACATTTACTATTTACCTTGGTGAAAAGTAGCAGTGGTCCATTTGGAGTGCAAACTTCTAATGGCGATTGCGACAGATCCGGTTGACCATTCAGATTCTCGTCTGTGACAGGTAAGAGGCGCTTCCCTGCTCTTCATTTCAATCCATTTTTAAATAGTTTTCCCTCATGTATCATCCCTCTATGGCCACTCTTTGAAATTTTAGGGCTGCGCTCATTGGCACGGGTATCGGGCATGGACCCGCGTCAATGGGCCTTTTTATGCAAAGGGCTCGCGCCACGTGGCGCGACTTTTCACAAAACAATCGCGCCAGCGGCGCAACCCAAATTTCCACCTAAAAATTCGAGATTTTAATCATTTTAAATGGAATTTGAAGACCATCAGAGATCTAATTAAGGGTTTATATCCATGTAAATGCAGGAAATCAAGCAAAATGGTGATTGAATGGAAAGAAAGAGAGCATGGAGAAGAGGATGAACAGGACATAGAAAGTGAGACTTGCATGAATGCCCTCAGAAAATTTGGGCTAAAGAAGTTCTTCCTTACACCCTGTTTAAGAGCTCAGCCCGAGCTCCTCCAGTATCTGATCAGTATTTGGGACGAACAGGAACAGGTGTTCAAGTTGCGAGACCAGGTATTGGAACTGGAGGTTTCTGATGTGTATTTCATAACCGGACTGTCTTGCAGAGGTCCGGTACCCATCCTGACTGGGAGCAGACCATCTGGCGAGAAGATGGAAGAAGTGATGGCACGAGTGTGCCCAGATGCACAACTGGGATCAGGGAGCAAAAAGGTGGATATCCACACTATCCCCGACCTGGCATTGAGAGTTGTCCTACATACCATCACGCGGGCTGCAGGATTGCAGGCACTGCACGAGGCCAAAAAGGCCCAAATCCTACTGGCCTCAGAATGCATGAGTCCCTTACTATATGACTGGGCTACAACAGTAACAATAAACATGAAGAGACAGCTCACAAAATGCAAGCAAGCTAAACTGAAACAGTTTGGCTATGGTTCCATCCTGGTATCGTTCATTCTGGAATGCTTACCAATCTTCCAGGGCCAAGGGGCCATAGTAGCAGATCCGATACCACGAGAGCCAAGAATGGCTCGCTGGGCAGCACTAATGCCCAGAGCTGGAGGCAGCCAACAGATGTCCTGGAGGCCGGAGTTCTTTAGGTGGTTACGGTGCCAGTTGATTGTAGTGGAGGACTGGCCATATGCAGGAACTGACTTCACCGAAGACCCAGATCTCCCACTGCCAGAAGGAGATGACTGGGACGAGGAGTTGGGTAAGACCTCATGTTTTTTGATTTTTATGTTTTATGTTTTTTTTTGTTAATACACATTCGTCCTAACACATTTTATATATGTATGCAGATGTGGGACCTGAGAGACCAGCTGGGATGTCTCCAATCTCACGGAGGACTCATCTCGCCCCTGATCCTCAAGGAGAGGGCACAGGAGGAGAGGAGTTGATCCAGAATCTCGAGGGCATTGCCCGAGGGATCCCGGACTATGCTCGGCTGGCGGACGTACCGATGGCGTACCAGCGTCATACGGTGGGAGTTCCAAGTCGGATCCACCGAATCCTGAGACGCTTAGTGCGTGCAGTTACATGTTATCATGAGCACCATGCGGATTAGCTCTTAGGGATTATACCACACATATTTTTTGAGAGACATGTCGTCTCCGGATGTACTTAAGACGATTATGTATATTTTTGACTTTATGTGACACACTCTATGTAAACATTTCGATATCTATATATATATATATATATGCATATCTATTTCTGGATGGATCTTTCTTTACATGTGATGATGAATTACAAATTGCGCAAATGTTTGTCTAATACCAAATTTGCTACTGCATCTGTTAATGTGTTCAAATGCCTGGGTATATGTTGATATGTAATGTAGTCAAAATTCCTTTCCAGTAATCGAATACGCAAATACAGACGTAAAATGGACGGGTTTCTTACCGAATAGTGTCCGTTCAGCTGTAACACAACAAGTTGCGAATCTAGATATACGAGCAATTCACGGATACCAAGGTTAACTGCCTCGGTTAATAATTCTAACACAACACTATATTCCGCGATGTTGTTCGTAGTACGTCCTAGACACACACCTTGCAGGTTGACCAACTCACCAGCAGGATCATAGATTAGCCAGGCTGCTGAAGACAGATTCCTGGTACTGCGGGAGGCACCATCCGCGAAACCAACAAATGGATGAAAAGACATCTGTACAACCAGGAAGGCCCAATCAGCAGAAAGATGTTTACAAGGCACACCACACTATACATGCACACAAATGCAAAAACACACACCTATGTACACACACCACACCAAGAAATCACTTCAGGCATAGTACTTTTTAAGGTACAGCCCATTTCTGGGCTGCGCCAGCGGAACTCCTTCATAATCTATAAGCTCGTAGGCCCCATTTTTCAAAACGCGCTTTACTATATAGGGCCCATGCCACATAGGCTGGAACTTACTGGCTCCAAGCTTGTCATGTGCTTGATCGTACAAGAGGATGAGGTCTCCTTCGATAAAGGAACGGGGGGAAAAATATTGATCAAAATGAGTTTTGACCCTCTTCTTTTGTGCTTCAATGATCAAAGAAGCCAGACGACGGGTTTCATCTAACCGTTCCAGATACAGAAGACGTTCTTCCTCAGCAGAAGTATCAGGTAGAAGTTCCACAACTAATTTCAGAGAAGGAATCTCGCATTCAACCGGAAGAGTTGCTTCCAGACCGTACACCAATTGAAATGGTGTGAATCCGGTTGCACTCTTAGCAGATGTTTGGTATGCCCAGAGAGCTGAGAACAGTTGGAGATGCCAATTGGATTTGTGAATACCAACTGTTCGTTGAAGCATAGTGACCAGAACCTTGTTCACTGCTTCAACCTGACCATTCACCTGAGGGTAATATGGTGTTGAGCTGTCGTGATGCAAGCCCAACTTTGAAGTCAGCTCCGCCATCATATAATCTCGGAAATGAGTACCGTGATCAGTGACGATGGCTTGAGGAACCCCGAATCGTGCAATAACGTGGTTGAATATAAATTGAGCAACCGTTTTCCCGTCAGCAGCTAGTGTAGGCATCGCCTCGGCCCACTTGGTGAAGTAGTCGACGGCGACAATTATATACGCATGCCCCCCGGCCGAGTGAGGGTTACACGTCATAAAATCCACACCCCATTTCGCAAAAGGGCCGACGGTAATAACGGGATGCAATGGGAGAGGCGGCGCGCGCATCTTGCGCTAAAATATCTGGCATGGATGACACTTACGAACTGCAGTGATATAGTCTTTGAATATGGAAGGCCAGAAATAACCTGCTCACAGAATCTTCTAGGCAGTAGCATACCCGGACATATGTCCACCACAGGCGCCACTGTGGCAGTCATTTAGGACCTTTTCAGCCTCTTCCAAGGTTAGGCACCACCGGAGCACCGAATATACTCCAATGCGGTATAAGGTATCTCCTACTATACGATAGGGCTGGGACTGATGCCGAATCCGTCGGCGAGCAGCTTTATCCAACTCAGACCGAAATTTCAAGGTCTGAAGATACACAATTATATCACCATACCAAGGGTCACGAGTACTGATGAGGAAAAGCGTTTCGTCTGGTATATGGTCTTTAGAGTGTGAGGGAACAGAGTCTGTAGGGAGAGAGCATATCAGATCCGCGAAAACCAGTGATTTCGTTGACTTAGCGGTAGTGAACTCTAAGTCAAACTCCTGCAAGATAACAATCCATTTGGAGTACTTGCCCCCCAGTAATTTTCTAGAGAGAATATGCGTCATAGGGTTGCAGTCTGAAACCACTGTTATCGTACGCAAAAGGATGTAATGGCGAAAACGCTACACAGCGTGTACTGCTGCTAACGCCAACTTCTCGACATGAGCATAACGCGTTTCGGTATCGAGAAGGTTCCGTGACAGATAATAAACAACATGTTCATTACCGTCATCGTCATCCTGCACCAAGACCATGGCTATGGTGCTAAATGCGGCGGCGAGATATAAAGTGAAGTCGCAGTGGTAGTCTGGAGGACGAAGCAACGGAGCATTGACAAGCAATGTCTTCAGCTTCTCAAAGGATTACTGAGCGATTTTGTCCCAATGGAAGGGAACGTTCTGCTTCAATAAAAGAGTGAATCCTTTGGCCACCTCGGCATAATTCGGGATAAAGCGCCGAAGAAAATTTGCTTTCCCTTGCAGAATTTGTAGCTGATACAGGGAGGAGGGTGATGGGAGATTAATAATGGCCTCAACCTTTAAAGGGTCAAGGCCAATCTCGTCTTTCGAGACTATGAATCCCAAAAGACGGCCAGAATCCACGCCGAAGACGCACTTATGAGGGTTAAGCCTAATGTTGTAGTGTCTGCAACGAAGAAAGACCTAGCGGAGATGTTCAAGATGGTCCTCTCGCTTAGCCGAATGAGCTGGAAAGTCGTCCAGATAAGGCTGAATGATGTGGCGAATGTCATGAAAAGCGTAGGACATCGCACGCTGAAAAGTGGCTCCAGCGTTCTTCAAGCCGAACGGGGGCTTTTTATACGCAAAAGTACCCCACGGACAGATGAATGTGGTCTTGTGCTGATCCTCAGGTGTAATATTGATCTGATTATATCCTGAGAAACCGTCCATTAGGGATTAGATCTCACTTCCGGCACATTCGTCGATGATCTGGTCTATGAACGGAGTGGGATAATTATCCTTTGGACAGGCGCGATTGATGTCATGATAATCAACACAGACTCTAATCGTAACCTGCTTTTTATCGACAGGGACAATGTTAGACACCCATTTTGTGAGGGGGATAGGATAAATAAAGCCCGCGTTCAGAAGTTTTTCAACTTCTGCCTTGATGGCAGCGGCTTTCCGAGGATGCATGGGGCGTAAACTTTGGCGCACTGGCTTCGCACCAGGGTAGGTTGGAATCTCGTGGACCACGATACTGGGATCAATCCCCAGCATTTCCTCGTAGGACCACGCAAAAACATCTCTGAATTCCTTAAAAAGCTCAGTATAGACTTGAATCTCATCGGGAGAACAAGTCACACCCACATGAATATTCTCAATGATCCCCGGTTTAATGGAGATGTTGATCGGGATAGTTTGAGTAATGTTACCCGGGTTACCCTCCGAAAAAACCTCGTCCTTCAAGATGGGCGTTTGAAGAGGAGGGGTAGGGACCTGATTAGCATAACGCTCTAGACAATCAGTCATTGCCCCCAAGCTGGGCATAAACGAGGAGCGATGATGTCCATCACCCCAAGGCAGCTCCTCAAGAGACATAGTTTCAACGATGGCCTCATCGGAAGGAAAATTTTCTTTGAGAGGATCAGGTGAATCGGCCTGACCATGCTAGGGGGATTGAGAGTAGACGTCGAGAGCCATGCTCAAGGGAGCATGCTGAGGAGGTGGAGGGGCCAGATGCGCCATGGTGCACGTAGCCAGTCTCCGCAGGTCAAGGCACCAGTTCTCAGCTCTACCACTCGAGGAGCACGGAATAAGCCGGGGGTCATGGGACTGCAGAATCAGCCTCTATTTCACTTGAGTGGTGTGCGGGGGTGGTGCGGGGAAAATACCCATGAGTGGATACTGAAGGGACGGGTCCTGCCCCATGCAAGTTTGGGAATTGATCCACATGTGGCACGTTGTTCGAGGTAGGGGTGGCGGCATGGTGATCCCACAGTGACAATTTTTCCCTAAGTAGAGAACTTAAATAGTTGAAAACGGTGGACGGCACGCATAGCAAGGCATGAGTCCAGCTGCGGCCGAGAAGTATATTTTAGTTAAGCTTGGCGTCAACCACTTCTACTTCTACGTTGACTGTCTTCCCCTGTAAAGTGATCGCTAAACTCTCGAGAACACCCAGGGGTTTGGATTCCAGACCATCGAATGGCTCTAGGGCATTGGGAGATGATGAAAGGAGTGCAGAAGCCAACCGTGCCTTCAGCCGTGAGATGACCTCCGCATAGGTAAACCCCACCTTTATCTGACGAAACCCTATGGAATTATTCCCAGGCCCAATAATCCAAACTTGGACAAACTGAGCGATTTGATGTGGAAGCCGGGGAGTGAAATTCTCCAAATCGAAGGTGAGAAGACTCGAGTCGGCGGGATCAATGCCACCGATTGCAGACAGTAAAGCCTTCCGTTGTGAAGGACAGCTTTGAATAACCTCAAGTGCAGACATGGCACACGGCGCCTGTGCCAAATCCTCAACAATGTTGTAATGTTGAGCAGCACGAGCGTTTGGATTATAAGAAGATCTTCGAAGAACACCCTTAGAAGGTGGCTTCACAACGGGTTCAGGAGTCAGTTTCTCGATTTCCAATGAGTTGGAGGCAGGTGGGGGAGGTGGTCCATCCGCAACTGCCTTCCCGGGTGCCTGCCGCGATTCATTGTAATCCTTCAACCGCGTAGCAACAGAGATAGGTGCAACACTCTTCACCATGAAAACTTGGGACCCAAACGGTACAGATGGTGATGGCTGTTCGAACATCTGGGTTTGCTGAGATGGGAATGGCTCTTTTAGAACTGTCGGAGATCCTTTTGAGCCCTTGAGAATTTGACTAACTTCGGATCATCGTGGACAATCCTTAGTATAATGGTCCTCTTCACAAATGAGGCAAGGATACTTCGGTTTATGCTGGGAGCCATCCTCAGTGCGAGATTTAGATTCTGGCCTCGGGGCATCAAGTTTAGATTTGCCTTTGCCCTTCTTCTTCCCCTTGGAGGATTTCTCCGTAGGATTGGCCTGAACGGCATTCACCTCCGCAGTTTTGCCAGAATCGGACAGGGCGGGATTAGTAGAAGTATTGTTGGAAGAATTAGACTTCTGCTTCCCATTCAAATATTTCTTCGAATTCTGAGAGACAGAACCAATGACACCATCTACCGCGGGGGTAGGCGGAGCCTTAGAGGTTCCGGGCCGCAGAGCATCAGTCAAGATATCGTAAAGCGTGCCAGACTGAGAATACACAAGATCCAGATATTGGGCACGTGCAATGGCTTGTTCCTCCGTCACACACGCTCCCATCGCAATATCCTGAGCAATTTTATTCACGAAGGAGGTGGTGAACCAGTGAGTCAGTATCTGATCAGGTATGTGAAACTTGATCAATCTACGATGGCGCCGCCACTCATGAATGTGATCAGAGATGTGAGTGGCTTTATCTTGCTTGAGAGAAGTCAAGAGGTGCGTCCCGGCTTCATAACGAACCGGTAACTGAAAATACGTGAGGAAAGCCATGGCTAAAGAATTGATGTCTTGGAAAATTCAAGGACGATTCTGTACCACTTCGGCCAGCTCCAGTTAAAGTACGCTGGAAGAGGCGCAAATGGATTGAATCGTCGACCCAAGAGTTAGACGAACACCAAAGATGATACGTCATCACATGCGCCTAGGGGTCCTCTCCAGCTTTTCCCTCAAACTTGGGACAGTTGCCAGGTATCTTGGTGGGAACCGGAGGCCAATACGGATTATGTAAAATTGGATCATTGGTCAACTTTGAAACATCCGGCAGCTCCAAGGTAGCCAAGAACGGCAATGGTGGATTAATCATCATGCCAGGCCCAGGATGAGGTCCGGCACCCATACTCCACAATGGTTGTGAATATCCTTGCCCCCACGGGTTCTGTCCTGCAGGATTTTGACCGTAGGGGGCGTAGGTCGTATAAACAGACTGATTTGGATGCTGGTAACCAGAGTGTGGGGCTTGATAACCAGGGTAGGGCACAGTTATATGCTCCCTGACCCGCTGTATAAACGGCATTTGGTTAGCTGCGAGTGTAGGTAAGAGCCGGGTGGAGAGGATAATGTTTGAGCTTCTAGAGGTGGTTATAGTTCGGTTGGAGGCGAGCATGGTGTATCACTACCCTAAGGATAAGTAGGGAGGTTGTGAAAAGTAGAACCTGGGAACTTGTTCACGTAGGAGCCTAGCTGATGGTTCGGTACACGGCATTGAATGAACGGGCTGCTGTGTAGGGTTGATGGAATGGGCGGGCTGGCCTGAATGAACAGGTTGACGGGCGGGGGGCGCCTGGAGTGAACGAGTTGAAGACCCGGCCCAGAGGGGCGGCCGAATGACCGATTAACCCGGGATAGACGGGCTACGCGGTGCACGGGCGGTCGGGGCGTAAAGGCCCCAGGTTGTACCGGATGGACCGGTTGGCCTGGAGGCGGAACACCGGGTTGTACCGGATGAGCCGGTTGGCCTAGTGGTGGAACAGGACCAGGTATTTGCTGGAAACCGGTTTGACCTGAAGCAGAACCATAGGATGGTCCTGGCTGATATGCAACGTTAGAAACAACGGGATACTGTGGTTGCATCGGTAAAGAAGGCTGGATTTGCCCCCCAGGACCATAGACCGGTCCCGGCAGTTAGTACCTGCCGGTTGGCGGACGGAGTTGACCGGAAGAGCTGTATCTTGTCCTTGGACAAATACGATAGCCCATACTGGCATGAATATACAGATGGGAAGTGACCTGTGGGTCATAAGGATAACAGGTTGGCCGAGAAGGTTGGCCTTGGAAAAGGTTGCCCTTCACAGGTTATAAGCTTTGATGATAGAGGTAAACTAGCCAGAGCATGGAGGAAAGCCTCGGGGAGTGGGAAAACGTAAAAATGTCCCCGTGCTTGTCATATGACACGGAAAAGCATACATGGGAGTACCATCATGCATAGTGCGAAAAATAAGATCGGTAAGGATCTTGGGAGGATGGTCCAACCTCGGGGTTCGGCTATTGCAAAGACAATCGATACTCCTCCGGAGAGATGTTCTCTGGTATGGCAGTGGCTAGATAGACATCTTCTGGAGTTGGCATAGCCCTGGCAGAGGGTGCTGTGACAACAGGAGAAGAGGCAGCCACACAAACAGTGGGCTGGACGGGTACAGAAGTCACGGGCGTCGAAGGAGACACCCCGAGTGTAGGAGCAGCTGGCCTCGGAGAAGGAGCTGAGACTCCCATAGAGGCTGCGGCAGAAATGATCTGACCCAAAGACCTGTATCCCGGCGGTAAAGAGGGACTGGCTGTCGACATCTCAGCCAGTTCAGAGTTGTCTCCCGGAAACAATCTTCGTGGGAAGAGCTGATAGTCTTCACCAGACGTTGGAATTTCCTCACCAGAATCACTCATGGTTGAGCATGCCGTTAAATCTCGCAAGAGACGGCGAGGACTAGGAGGAAATACAGCAGCAACAAAAGGCGAACCCGATGTGAGAGAAAGGAAATCAGCTCCTCATCTCAATTCAGACACAGGGTCCGAAAAAGGCCAATTGAATTCAACTGGTCCTCCAAAGGGTTGCTCAGCAAGAACTGGTCCCCCGTCAGGAAACTCGGAAACAATAGGTTGCTGCGGTTTAGCAGAGGATTGGGAAACCTCTGACGAATTGTCCGTGTAAGGACTACCAGTGGACGAAACCGAAGGTTCCGCCACTGTGGCAAACGATAAGAGAAGAAAACAAACACACACACGGGCTGAAAAAGCATCAAGACACACGATCAAATGGTCAACAAGCAATATCTAAGAGGGCATGTAATCGTGGGTGATTAATTTTTACCACATTGAAAAATAAGAAACTCTACCGTTTCATGTTTTAAGAGTCGAGAAACGATAGAAAGATGACTCTATCTCTTTCAGATTTGACACAAGCGTGAAAGGACAAGCGCTTGACGATCTTTAAAATTTAGGGAGTCGGAAAAAAGCCAAAATGGCAGTACTCGGGGAATACTGAGCATAAAGGGTGTACAAATAACCGTGGTATGGCTTCCACACCTTGGTTTCAATAAATGAACGAGAAATCGACCAAGGACTTTCCGTACGTGCGGGGCGATCTCCCCGAATCTTGTGTTCGGTGTATCACGGGTATAGGGGCGGCAGACCTAGGCTTCTGGATAAAGTTGAAAACCTAGAGGGGTCTCCTTTATATACATGACGTTATGGGAGCACAAGTCCGCCTTTATTTTGTCTAGTAAAAGCGAGCGACGAGCTGCTAGGTTTAAAGGCCGAACCGTCCCTCGCCTAGACACTCCTAAGTATTAGCCGTTGTAGATTTCAATGCTTCCTTAGGTTAGTGGAGTAAATTTTATGGTTGATCTTCAATTAGGTTTCAGTTTTCAGGCCCTATCGTATGTAATGTCTTAAAAGACTCCTAAATGCAAAGCTACATGCCACAGTACACCATTTTGTTCGATGAAAACTAGCTACAGAAGAGTTGAGAGCTTTTACGCAAACAAAATGATCGGAAGACAAAAAATGATATCTCTAATGCAACTAATGAAATTGAAAACTTTTCATTCAAATCACTAATCACTAGCAAAATTGAAAAGATTACGATTTGCACTAATCAACCCAAAAGCAAAAGAGATTTTTTTTTTTTTTTTTAAATTTTCAATGTTTGATAGCTGGATGCACTAAACAAACTGAAAACAAATGAAACAACTTGAGAAACAATATTGAGAGAGAAAAACAAACCAATTTCACTCAATGACACCACAATCAGATCTCAAATCGACCAAAGTCTCTCAAAACCAAGAAAAAGACTCAAAGGCTCCAATGGACCGTGTGATCTGGGCCCAAAGCAAGACCAAACGAAATTTGAATGAAGAAACGAGCAATCACCCAAAAATCGCAACAAAACAGTGAACAACTACTAAGATAATGCGGAGGAGCAATCAGAGAGTTGACTGGATAGACGAAACACCAAAACTCCCACGGAGGGCTCGATACACCAAGCCACTAGATGCCCTAGGGCTTAAAATGTGAAATTGATGGAGAAAAGCAAACAACCAAAGGATGAAGGCAAATTCCCAGTCAAACAGGACTCCAACACACTCAGGTAGTTGAAAAATCAAGAAGAAAAACATTGACCATACCTAGAGAGCTCAAAACTGAGCAAACTCAAATACTCTACAGGAGTGGCGCGACTGTAAGGCTGCAACTGGCGCCAGACAGCAATTGGCGCGGGCTATACAAAAGCAACATGCGCCAATTGGCGCGAATGTCGGGCTAAAAAGCGCGCCAGTCGAGTTTCTCAGCCAAAAATAAAAAATAACTACTCCAGAAGCAGATCAATGTAAACTAAGCAAACCAAGAAACAAAAACAGCAAAAGAACCCAGCCCAGAAGGCTAACCAAGCAAGGAAAATCATAAAACAATCAAAACGAGACAATGAAAACTAGACAATCCCTAGCGGAGTCGCCAAATTGTTGAGGAGGTAAATCCCCTCTGTGGACAGAGGCGATCCCTACTAGCCCAACAGGGGTCTAGCAACAATCATAAAATGTTACAGTGCAAGTTCCTAGTTACGGATAAAAGACCAAAGATGGAGGCCTACCTGGAGTCCAATGCTATGATCCGTAGAAGAGAGCGTTCCCGTTCCTCAGCCTCGGCAGATCACAATCCCTCCACGATCTTCGCGGATGGACACCTGCACATGCAAGAAACAACACGAATAAAAGCATAAAATCCAGAATACGCAACTAGATATCAGTCAGAAAAGATATAACTCATATTAACATAAGTGAAACAGAGTGGAACCATAACCATAATCATTCATTAAATAACAATCGAAAGAGAGTACAACCAATGTTCTGACGCCGCACTCTCCTTCGGAAGGGTCCCCAGTCATTCACGTCTCGCAAAGCTCGCCAGGGAAAGGGCAAACCTCTGTTGAGTCTCTCAACGATAGTCTCCTTACTTGAGTCGGCCTTCAGGGAAGAAAGAGGGCTCTTACAGCACAAAGGCTCTTGGGAATTGGAGATTCAAAGCTTAGGCACTTCAAGACTAGCTTGCAATGGCAAGAGGCAAGCTTTTATAGATGGGGAAGGAGGGAGTTTAGGATCCCTATTATTGTGGGATTGGCCCTATCATGAAGGAAGGTTCCATGAAAGGTGGCAAACCACTTCCCTTCCATAGAACTCCCGTAGCCAAACCTCCCAACTCAAGATAGGCAATGGTTTCTGAGTTGGTTGAAACACAACTTCCGCAATATTTATTTAAAAAACACTCCTTAAATTGGCTGGCGCGACTGCTGCTCTGGGACAGAGCGCCAGTTGGCACGGCCTCTTTGCAGGATTTTCCCCAGTGGCGCGAGTGATGAACTGTATTCTCGTCCCAATGAAAAAGGAGATGTTTTCATGGTTTTTTGCAAGGAGATGTCTCTAGGGAAATTGAAGCTCATGCTTAGAGGAATGCAATGATGATGATTTCAAGGCATGACATTGCTCAAAGGTCACATAATGGGTCCTCCATTGTGCGGGACGGGGAATGGTAGGGACGGTGACAAATTACTGTGTAACAGTGTGAATGCATCTCAAACATGCTAATATGTGCCAAGTGTTAAGTTATGCCAAGATGTGAAAGGGTGTGACAATGCATGACAAGAGTGTCAAGAAAAAAAAGGGAGAAAGAAGCTAAAATACATGGAAACAAAAACATAAGAGGGTTAATAAATCATAAATTTAGCTTTTCCATGAGTGGAATGATACACACACCAACATTAGGTGAAAAAACGTGTAAAGTGACAAGTTTTATTGCATTCTAAGTGCCAAATATTCTTATGTTACTTCTATCCTACTTTCCAATAATTTTAGATTTCAAATAACTTTAATCTTAAACCATGACAAACCATGTCAACACATGGAAAAACATACCAAGTCATCTCAATACATTCTAGGCATGCTAAGACTTTCCAAGTGCCAATGCCTCTTAGGGAGTGTTACACATGCTATGGAGTAGTAGGGCATGTTGAAGTGTGCTAAGGTGTGCCTACTAGTGCCAATGCATGTCGAGGAATGTTAGGGATAACTAGGGAAACACAAGGAGCACTAGGTCAAAATGTATGGAAGTGAATGAATATGAGGGTGGGCTAAGGAGTGTCAACAAGTGTTAGGCGTGCTAAGAAGGGAGTGATAAGGTATTCTAGGCGTCGATAATGCATGCTAGGGAATGTCAGGGCATGTCAAGAAGTTCCAAAGTGTGCTATGGAGATCCAAGGTGTGCTAACATGTGCCAAATAGTGTTAAGGCATGACAGGTGCTAAGGCATGCTAGATTTGTAGGGTGCCAGGGTGTGCCAACATGTGTCAAGGAGTATGAAGGAAACAAAAGGGATAACCAAGCTAAAATGTAAGGAAATGAACACACAAGATGGGTTTTTAACATTCCTCACCAAAATATCATTGAAAATGTATTTTGTGACAAACCTTAAAGGACCTTCATTATATGCACTTACAACAATGCCTTTTTAAGCATCGCTAGCATATGAAACATTTGTGACGTACCTTAAAGGTAAGTCATAGGTATGACCCTCACCAATAACGCTTTTTTGTTGTAGTGAATTCCTTTTGGAATTGATCCTTAAAATAAGGAACTACTAAAACTAATTTCAATTGCATATAACATACACATATTTACAATTCCTTAAATTAATATCTAATTTCTACATATATTTTAATTACATATAACTTATACATATATACAATTCCTTAACTTAAAATCTAGTTTCAACATTTAATGATGGATGGAATATTTAATAATAACATGTGAAGAGGCATTTTCTTTACTTCTTTACTTAATTAAAAAAATGTTGGTGATATCCAATGGGAAAGGAATAATGAAATGGTTAATTTAAAATGCATACTTGTGATTGATAGAGTTTAAATATTATTTATACAATGACTAGTGGACGAAATAATGATTCATGAACGTGTTTGAAGTTGAATTATTTTTATATATTTTAGCTTAATATCCACTTATTGTCATCGCAGAACATATTACATATCTCACAAATGGTGTGAATACAAGTGGATGTTTTATATTCGTGGGACATGTAACAAAATTCAAGTGGATATGGAAAAAGGAAGAAGGCCAAAATAGAATTACTCCCTTAAAAATTTCGTTCGATGTAATTAAATGTCATCTAACACCTCACATGTTTAAAAGTGTTTATTTCAATTTGGGACAATCTCCAACATGTAGATTTTTTAATGACATACAATGTTGGATTCCTTCCATGTCTTCTAACTCAGAACACCCACTAATGGGAATCATTGAAGTTATAAATGCATTTCTAATATTTGAGGTATTTGAACACAAGTGGGTGTGTAAGGTTGAATAGAATGCAGTGATTGTGGTAGAATTATCACAAACCCTAAATGAGAAATATACAACTATAGTTGGCAATGTTCCAAGTTCCCTGACATTATTACAATAATACATTGTAATATTGAAAAGGTTTAACCAAACATCTTCAGAAAAGGATACCTCCAACATCCATGTTCTTGCAATGTTTGATAGTCGGAGTTTTGAAAACATGTAGCTGTGAATGGAAGACTCGAAATCACTCAATTCTTCTTTTTCTCCTTTCACCTCCTCAAATGGAAGTTAGTGTACCACTGGAAAATCAATTACCCTCAACTTAATCAATTGGGCCAATAGTCCAAGATAAGGAAAAAAACATTTCACTTCCTTACATTTATGAATATGCAATTCTTTCAAGTTCTTTAAATCACCCATCGAAGCCAACAAAAATGTCAATTCCTTACAGACAGAGATCTGCAATTTCTTTAAGTTCTCGAAGTTACATATGGTAGTGTATCTAGCAAAGGGCTTACATCCAAAACCTCGAAATCACTTAACTCTCCGATTGCACTTGGCAGTTCCTTTAAATTGGCACCTCTCATGTATAAAATTTTAAACAAACTATCATGCACCACTTGAGGAGGGAACAAAATTTTCCTATATTTAGATAGATTTAGGTAGTCAAGTGTGCCTATATTTCCTAGTATTTCGCTTCACATGGTTAAATTAGTGCAAGTCTCCAAATTAACATTATGGAGTTTAATTAGTTTATAGAAGGAAATTGGAAGCCTTTCGAAAGGGAGGCACCCGAGAAAATTGATCTATAGGAGGTTAGTTAAATTATAAAATATTTTGGAAGCTCCTTCAAAGTTAGAAAACTATATAACTAAATATCTTGGAATTCAGTTAAATTAACAAAGGAATTTGGCAAGCTCTCGAAATATTGGCATGTAATCATTTGAATTTGTTGCAAGTTGTTTAACTTAACAAAGGAATTTGGAAGCCACTTCAAATCTTAACACTCAAATAAATAAATGTGTTGGAGATAGGTTAAGTTACCAAATAACATAGAAAAATACTTAATTTATGAGCACCTTCTCAAGTCCAATGCTCTTAAGAAATTCATAAGAAAAAATTCTTATGGATTTTTTTTCAAAATGACCTTTTCCTCCTTGAATGAATATTCAGTAGCAACACTAATCACAATTAGTTGTAAGTGCTTCAACTTCCATACAGGATTTGGAATTCTCAAATGTTTTATTATCATAGATGTTCTCCAATTATTTCAATCCCTTAAGGCATTGTATATGACTGTTGCATTAAAAATAATCCAACTACATCAATATCTGTCCAAATTGTTTTCGTATATTTCTTTAAATACTATAATGGCCTTTACTCATTTTTGTCAATATTTTTGCATTTCTTCATCAATCTCTCTCACAGTTGAAATAGGCCCCCCACTGTGACATGACACCATATCAATTTCTATTTGTAGGGATACTTATAATGGAGATAAAACAAGAGTTCCAATATGAAATCTTCATAAATCACAGGGGAATCAATGTCTATAAGGGTATTACCATCATCATTTATAATATAATAAAAAATAATGATTGCATACTATAGGTATTCCTCGATCAAATGGAGATTCATTGTGGAGTTAAAGTATATTCTATAATTAAAGAAGACATTAAAAGTATTTTGATTCATGTCACCATTTTTTTAGAGCATTATGTTGAATCAAAATGGTGCTTGGATGCATTGGTTTCCTTTCTAGGCTCCATATGGAAGGTTACTCTAGTGTTCTATGATATTGAGCCTATGGCTCTTTGTTACATTAACAAAGAACGTTATCAAAAATATTTTCAAAAGCACAAGCAAAGATTCACCATGGAAAAGACAAAAAAAGGAAGAAGTCCCTCTTAGATGTCTCACAGGCTTAAAGGCAAGTTGTGCAAAATGAAGGAACAAAAACTACATGCTTTACTCATTTCTCATTAATGTGTTTGATGCATAATTTCCTTTTCTATTTTTTCCCAATCCTGAATGAATTTGTTTTCTCTTTTGAGTGATCTTTGGGAATTTTTGCAAAAAATAATAGATATTGTATTGAATGAATTTAAATAAGAATCATTGATTGTCACAAAAGACTAGGAAAAAAAGGATTTCCCCATTAGTGCAAGTGAATTATATGATTTCGAATTTATTAAGTAATTCATCATATAATAATTTGCACTCGCACATCGACTATATGAGTATATGATGGATCTAAGTGTGTTATTTGAGGTGGACATGAACACACTAGATCTATATGATTTTTTTTGTCATATGAGGATGGGGTGGCTTGGAGAGAGGTCCTTGAGCCCGATAAGGATGGACTGACGCTAAGCAAGTTGACTAAGGCAGATGAGAATTGTCTGACTATAATCATTTTGTTTGAAAAAAATAACGATAGGTTGGAATTATGCAGTCTATTTAAATTGACTGAGGATGAATTGAAGGATAAGGATAGGCCAAAATTAAGCGAGATATTTAAACTAGATCAAGATGGGCCAACTCTAAGTGAGCCATATGAGGATGGATCAGATCTAAGCGAGCCACTTGAGAGTGATTTAGATGAATAATGATAGGTGAAAATACACAACGAATACATGCTTCATATTATGAGGGTCTGCCACAATGGGTAGGTGGAAACGAAAGGTTGGTGATCTTAGAAGACTCATGGCGAGTTGTGAGTGGCCTTTCAAAAACGACAAAGGTCATTGGGGATCCATCCCCTTAAAGAATTCCTTCGAAGTTTTTCGTTAGTATGATGTTTAAATAGTTTACTTAAGTCATGTATTGAAATATTTTAAAAACTATAAGAATTAGACTCCTTCCCTATAGTCAAATTAGACTCCTTCCCTATAGTCAAAATGAAAATATAATATTGTTTATGTCAACTTTGAATTGTTTTATTGTTTTTAAAGTTGATTATGTTATTTCACATTAACATCTAAATATTTCATTTATGGTTCAGAGTGAGAATGAAATTTTTTTATTGCATTTTCTAGGTTGTAATGTGAATGACAAACCAGAATATGGAGAGTAGGATTATTGATAATTTATAATGCTTTTAATTAAAACTAATTAAATAGATATATTCATTTTTCTTGTTATTTATAGCAAACTTTCATGTCAACTTTGATACACATCTCCCTCATACTAGGTTACATATATATATATATATATATATATATATATATATATATATATATATATATATATATATATATATATATATATATATATATAGTTGTTAACCTTGATATAAGATTATGTTATTTGATATGAATATCCAAATATTTTATTTATAGATAAGTGAAAATATTTTATCACACCTTCCTAAGTTGTAATGTCAACAGCTAATAAAATTATTATTGATATTTTATAATTCTTTTAATTTAAAAGCAGCGAATATATATATATATATATATATATATATATATATATATATATATATATATATATATATATATATATTTTTGTTTTTAATTATAGCATAACTTTCTCATACTAAAGTGTAAAACGTGTTTATGAACAGACCAATTTTAGAGAATTTATTTTTTTTCTTTTCAGAATTCTATAAAAAAATAACATTATTTTTAAAATTAATTAAATTTTATAAAATTGTAAAATATAGAAAATATTTCAGTCATTTTTCTAAATTAATAACTAAAAACAATTACAATATTAATAGTAATTAAATGTGTAGATAATTCTAATAAATATTATATTAAAAATTAATAGTAACTGTTTTCAAATAAAAACTATAATCATTCAAAATAATTTAAAAATTCTTTAATTTATTTTATATAAAAGCAGTGAGTGAGTGTGGCAGTCGTCAATGAGTAAAAAAGTTTAAATTATACCGACACTTATCAAATGTTACATGGGTAACTGAGTTTTACAAAACAAAAATCAACACTAGTCAAATGTTACATGCGGTAATCGAGTTTTACAAAACATAAATTTCGATTTTCACTCTGTAAGAAATATAAATTATAATTTATATAAAACCTTTGCCCAGGCCACTCCTTCTAGTGTGAATAATTCCATCCACCCTATAGAGTACTATAGATATTTAATGCACTTTCAATAAGCATCTGTGGAAATAACTTGACAACCATTTAACTATGCGTTTCTTGTTTTGCGCAGGCTAGCTGTAGTAGCTAGAGACAGGTCAATTCAATTGAATCCAATGCCCACTAGGCGTCGGGGAGGCAGATGTGCGGCGCAGGGACCATGATAGAGTATCGGATGACAACTGTATAAAACGTCGGGGAGGCAGATGTGCGGCGCAGGGACCATGATAGAGTATCGGATGACAACTGTATAAACAGCTATGTTGTGTTCTGGGAAATAGTGAATTGAAAAAGGCACAACAGTTGTGGACAAGAAGAAATGAATAAATTTTGAACTTACTAGGTTTTCCATCGGCCAATAGAGATAAGGAGAGCCATATAAAATCTTGTTGGTGCACATCCTTAACAACCACTAAAGCAGAGCCAAGAAACCCCATATAAAATGTTGTTGGTGCACAGCTGAGCGAGAGTTGATGCTGAATGCAGGCCATGGCTGCCACTGAATGTGAGGGAACTACAGCTCTGAATGCTCAAGGCATGTCGGAAGAATGAAGAAGGTAAACGATAATCCCATGGAATTTTCTGAGAATTGCATGTTATAGAGCATGACCACATGTTGTGTGGTAGTGGGAGCATGGTGGTTAATTTTGTCCAGATGATCGAGCAAGGGATGGGAGTTCTGGAGGTATAGGTGCAAAGAAAATTGACATGATGTGGGAAGGAGCATGGTATGGAAATTTGATTCTCGACCGTCCATTATTCTAACCCTTGGAGATTCCTCATATATGGTGGTATAGTGATGCACATAGAGAGGAACTTGATCTGTTTGAAGAGCAAAGAGTGGATGTGGTGGTTCAATCCCTGCGATCAATGACAGGTGAGCACGGGATTTCTGAAAATATGTCATCGGATTCCATTTGTGTGAATAACCTCTGTTCATTGTAAGTATATATAACAATTATTTCTATTCAAATTTATATACTGTTAATCCTTTCTGCATTCAAACTGAGCAGCGTGTGGTGGCTTGACTTAGGCGTTGCACTTGGTTGATTTTCCGTTTCTTATTTTTAATTTATGTTTTAATGTCAATCATTATTTCCCTCTTATTCTTTCCTCTAGTATTTTCGTGGGTTTTGGGTTTTTGTTTTTCACTGTTTATATTTTCGAGTCTTTTTCGTGATTTGGGGGTTTTGTGTTTTACTGTTTAGATTTTCTAGTATTTATCTCGGTTTGGGGTTTTTGTTTTTTTATTGTTTAGATTTTCTTGTGTCTGGGAGATGAGACGATATGTTGGCTTCGTTACATGATATAGCCATGATTGATGTACTTCCCACGTGGTGTGCAGTTGTTAAAAGATTGCGGAGGGGCATTGTTTCCTTTTTTGCTGGGTGTGTAGGTGTAGGAAGATTGATTGCCCAGGGGCACTGTTTCTTTTTTTGGTGGGTGTGTAGGTGTAGGAAGATTGGGGAGGAGCTCTAGAGGAGACGTCGTACTATGTTGTTAACACACAACTTTGAAAAATATTCATTGTAGGTATTTCTCATGTAATTTATATTTATATTTATGTATCCTTTATACTTTGCTCTATTTTAGTTGCTAAACAATTTATGTTGTATATTTTTTTTTTTTTGGCTATTAAGGAATTTCTGTTAATTTTTTTTATTGCTAAAGAATTTATGTTGTATTTTGTAAGAAAAAAAAAATATTACATTAGCTAAATGAATAAATAAAGTAAAACCATCTTGTTTAAACCGAATCTCTCTCGAAATGTTTTTCCACTATTTTAATGATTTTTCATTGTTCAGATTTCCCCCTCATAATGCTTTTTCATTATTTTTGCACTGGTTCTGAAATATTTTTTCACTATTTTACACTGTTTTTCGAAAAAATAAAAGCAAATTAGCACCGCTATCATCTTTAGATGTCCATTATTGTTGTACAAAAAAATACACATACACAACACCGAACACCTTGCTGTGTATAAAACCTCCATGGCTTGTGGTTTGGGGTCACTAACTTTGTATTCCAAATCTTTCCTCTCTTGTAGAATTTTTTCAGCTTATTCAGAATTATGTTGAGATTCAACAAGATGATGGAGCTTAGTGAAAATCAGTCACCTTCACTAAGTGGGTCCATAGGCTAATTTTAGGCGCAAAATTATTTTTAGACTATGTCTATTTTTAGATATGGTGATCATATTTCAGAAGTTGCAGGATGCTATTTGTGGATGGTTGGTCAAGTTGGAAAAATAGATGAAATTACATTTTTAGAATATTGGGCGAAGTCTATTTATAGATTGTCGATCTAAAAATAGATGCATGTCAGTTATGATTAGCTCTTAATAATAATCTAACAATAAACAACAACTTATTATCTTGGAGCACTTTATTTCAGTATACAGATTTGGAAAATCAGTGGATTGAAGGAATTATGTAATTCCTAGGGTTGACTGGTGGTTCATTCATGGAAGACTCAGTTAGAACTGAAGTGGCAAAGCTATGACAAAGTGGGAAGAGTAGTTCATGGAGTTGTTATTCATTTTAACTCAGTTATTGGAGTTAAACTCAGTTGAGCTAGTTGTATTTAGTCTAACTGAATGATACACTAGTGAGAGTGGAGTGAATTAATTAGTTAATTAATTCACAAATAATAACTCATTAATCAACTAAACAAATACATCAGTTAACTACAGTGCATGTCGGTTCCAGTGGAGACCCAGTGGAGAGATAGGTGAAAGGGTGAGATGGACTATCTGTTGTGACTATAGTGATGCATTGATTTCATCACACACACATTGAAGTTTTCAATGAGGATTGTGCATTCAAGGCAAGGGTAATTCGAATTCATTCAGAGCTATTCTTCAACAGGGATTGCGCAGTGGAGGCAGGCTATCAGGTGGCAAGAAATCAGTGCATGGAATTGTAAATTTCTTCATGTTAGTGTGTGACAATTGATTGTACTGAGAGCTTGATGTACTAAGATTTGTATGAGATTGTTACATGATCTCCATGATAAAGAATATATGATATTTGGGGTTTTCAGCTTCAGGATTTTCCGTTAAAAAATTGTGTAATGTGTGATTGTTTTTATTATTTCATGTGTTTGCAATTGAGTTTATAATTTCTGCAAAAGATTAACAGTGGAAGGATTATGTATTTAGCAAGAAGATAAATTTTGTTATATCAGGACAATCTGGATATATAATGCATATTTTATATAATTTCTCTATGGTATCGGAGCAGTGTTAATTCTTGAAGATTAAAATTGTGAAGAATTGTTGAGTTTGTGCCAGTGGACAATTTGAATTTGCTATAGAAAATTCTTGGTGCAACAGTTGAGTATACATTGAAATGTCTTTCAATGGGTTGTGACTGGAGTATTCCCTTGAGGGCAGCTCGAATTACATAGCCTGGAAGGATAGGATGGAGGCGGTGTTGGAGGATAATGGACTAAATGAGTTCATCAATAGCGATGTTCCTAAGCTGGATTCTAGTGATGTTGCAGGACTTGACGCATGGAAAAATAAGGTAGAAAAGATAAAAAGAATTATGTTGGAAGGTGTGAAGGACCATATTGTGTCCAGCCTTCATGGAAAATCCACTCCATTTGCAATGTGGAAGGCTTTGACAGATTTGTTCCAAAGTAGAAGTGAACAGAGGAAGTTGGCGCTTAAAGATAAGCTCGGAAAAATAAAAATGGAGAAGGGCGACAATATCCCAAAATATCTCACGAAGTTTGTCCACTGTAGGGATGAATTGGGAATGTGTGGAGATTACTTTTCATGATGAAGAATTGGTGAGCTTGGCTCTCCTTGGGCTTCTGAAGAGTTGGCATAGCTACGAAGACTCTGTCAATGGACAAGAGAAACTACCAGGGTGGGAGCGACTTTGGTTGGATCTTGTGCAGCAGGAGATAAGGCGCAGTACCAGGGATGGCTCTTCATTAAAGAATGAAGATGAAGAGAATTGCATTTTGGCTTCCAAAGCAAGGAAAGGGAAGGGGAAGAAATTCCCTTCAAAATCTGAGGCTAAAGGCAAGAAGAAAGATTTTTTGAAGGTGAACCGTTTTCATTATCACAAACATGGGAATTTCGCCACTAACTAAACACAGAAGAAGAAGAACAAGAAGGTTGTTGGAGCTGTCGCAGGTGAGGCCTTAGCCTCTCAATTTGAAATTTATTTCTCTTTGATCGCATGCTTGGTTTCAAGTGCAATGGTATCGATGTGGTATCTTGATAGTGGTGCATCTTTCCATATGATGGGAGACAAGGAGTTTTTTAGTGATCTGGAGGAGAAGGACCTCGAAATGCATATAGAGATGGGCGATGATGGTCAATACAGTGCGACCAAAATTGGGACCATTACTTTTGAGAGGGAGTCAGGTAATCCATTTCTGTTGAAAGATTTTATGCATGTTCTAGGTTTGAAGAAGAACTTGGTCTCGATCACAATGTTGGAAGACAAAGGTTATGACATTGTTTTTAGTGATGGAAAAGCTTTCCTACAACATAAAACAATGGTTCAAACCAAGAAGATAGGGATTCGAGTTAAGAATCTCTACAAACTGGAGGTAGATGGCTGTGCTGTAATGATGGGAAAAGCAGAAGAAGTGGTGAGCCGGGATGAGGGCGAACTATGGCACAGGAGATTGGGCCATCTTCACCATGGCACTTTGAAGATTTTGCAGTAGATTTATACTGGACTTCCCAAGGGTACTCTTGCACAATTAGATCAGTGCAAGGGATGTACTATGGGTAAGTTTGTGAAGACCACCTTTCATGAGAAGGAGAACCGTGCTTCGATGATCCTTGAGAGAATTCACATAGACGTGTGTGGACCTTTCTCGGTTGCTTCAACAGAAAAACACAGGCATTATGTTATTTTTGTTGATGACTATTCTTGTAGATGCTGGATCTTCTTCATGCAGAAGAAGAGTGAAACATTCTCAAATTTCTATGAGTTTAAAGCATTGGTGGAGAAGGAGTCAGGAAAGCAAGTGAATGCTCTATGGAGCGATAATGGTGGTGAATATATCTTGGGCGAATTCAAAGACTTATGTAGAAAAGAAAGAATTCGAGGAGAACTCATAGTGCCTCATAAACCACAGCAGAATGGGGTCGCAGAGAGGAAGAAAAGAATGATCATGGGTGCTGCACGAGCTATGCTGCATGACCAGGGCCTACTAATGCACTTGTGGGCAGAATCATGCAATACTGCAGTTTATGTGCAAAACCATTGTCCTCATAGAGTACTTGGCATGAGTACACCTAAAGAAGCTTTTACTGGTAAGAAGCCTAATATTTCTCATTTGAAGATTTTTGGCTCATCTATTTACATTCATGTGACAAAGGATGCCAGGAAGAAGCTGGAGCTGACTGCAGAAGTTGGGATATTTGTGGGGTACACAGACACACCCCATAATTATCATGTGTATTTTCCAGACAGTCGAATGACTGTGGTGCGACAAGATATAAAATTGAATGAGGTGAAAGCCATGAAGTTGTCACTTGAGAGGGAGCTACACTTGCATGCAGAGGAGGAACTTCTTATTCCCAAAGATGAGCCTCTAGATGTGGATCAGCCACAGGAGGAGATTCATGGAGTGGAGGATTCTACTCATGCAGAACCAAGCATCAGACAAGTCAGAAAGCATACCACAGAAGCTGAGAGACTGAAGCTTGATGTGGCACAGAATGTAGGAGTCCCTACATCACAACGCAGACAAAGATAGTCACCTGATCGATTTATTGGAGACATGGCTCTTATGAGCAAGTGTGTCGTGACAGAGCCATCCTCTTTTGAAGAAGTAGTGCAGGAGCCCACATGGGTAGATGCCATGGTGGAGGAGTATGACTCCATTGTCAGAAATAGTGCTTGGGAGATTGTTTCAAGGCTGGTGGATAGATTAGCTGTAAGATCAAGATGGATCTACAAGGTAAAGCAAGCTGCTGATGGGAGTGTCGAGAAGTATAAGGCAAGATTTGTTGCCCGGGGCTTCTCATAGATTGAGGGTATGACTATGAAGAAACCTTTGCACCTGTCGCACGATATTCTTCCATACATAACATCTTTTCTCTCTCAGCGTAGATGGGTTGGCACATTCATCAGATGGATGTGAAGATTCTGTTCCTTAATGGGATCATTGAGGAAGAACTGTACATTGAGCAGCCTGAAGGATTTGAGATCTTCAATAGCGAGTCACATGTGTGCAGACTCAAAATAGTGTTGTATGGGCTGAAGCAAGCACCACGTGCTTGGTACACACAGATCGACAACTATTTCACCAGACTTGGCTTCACCAAGAGTGAGGCGGATGCAAACCTATATCAAATTGTGGTGGAGGGTAAGATTTTAATCATTGTTCTTTATGTTGATGATTTAATACTAATGGGTGATGAGCAGTTGATACACTCATGCAAGACAGATATTGCAAAGGAGTTCAAGATGAAGGATTTGGGCCTCCTTCATTATTTCCTTGGATTGGAAATATGGCAGCAGGAAGGTGAACTGTTTGTGTCTCAAGGCAAGTATGCTCAGGAGATACTAAAGAAGTTTCACATGCAAGGTTGCAAGCCTATCGACACTCCTCTTCCAAGAAATTGGAGGAAATAGGATGCTACATCTGAGTATGTCTTATGGTACAGACGGACAGATGAGGTGAAGTTGCATGGCTTCATGGATGCAAATTGGGTAGGCAGCCCAATGGACAGAAAGAGCACATCAAGAGGGATTTTCATTATTGGATCTATAGTAGTTTTGTTGGTACAACAGGAAACAAAGATCTGTGGCACTCAGTTTAGCGAAAGTAGAATACATGGAAGTAAGTCAAGCTGCATGTGAGGCTATCTGGATGAGGAAGGTCCTGCTCAGTTTGTTAGCTTCACATTTAGATCCTACAGTGATATATTGTGATAATCGGAGTTGCATTAAACTCTCAATTAATCATGTGTTTCATGATAGATCTAAACATATTGATATCCGGTATCATCATATCAAATATTATGTGCAGCATAAGATCACATTTCTTTAGTACATTCCTACGGAAGATCAGAATGCAGACATTCTGACGAAGGTGCTCACCAGGAGAAAATTCAAATAACATAGAGGCAGGATCGGGGTGAAGGATAATCCCTATCTTATTGATAGGGAGTGTTGAGATTCAAAAAGATGATGGAGCTTAGTGAAAATAAATTTCCTTCACTAAGTGGGCCCACAGGCTAATTTTAGGTGCAAGTCTATTTTTAGACTATGTCTATTTTTAGACATGGTGATCATATTTCAGAAGTTGCAAGATGCTATTTGTGGATGGTTGGTCAAGTTGGAAAAATAGATGAAAATATTTTTTTAGAATATTGAGCGAAGTCTATTTATAAATTGTCGATCTAAAAATAGATGCATGTTGGTTATTATTAGCTCTTAATAATAATCCGACAATAAACAACAATTTATTTTCTTCGAGCACTTTATTTCAGTATATATATTTGGAAAATCAGTGGGCTAAAGGAATTATGCAATTACTAGGGTTGAATGGTGGTTCATACATGGAGGACTCAGTTAGAACTGAAGTGGAAAAGTTATGACAGAGTTGGAAGAGTAGTTCATGGAGTTGTTATTCAGTTTAACTCAATTATTGGAGTTAAACTCATTTGAGCTAGTTGTATCTAGTCTAACTGAATGATACACTAGTGAGAGTGGAGTGAATTAATTAGTTAATTAATTCACAAATAATAACTCATTAATCAACTGAACAAATACAACATTTAACTACAGTGCATGTCAGTTCCAGTAGAGACCCAGTGGAGACATAGGTGAAAGGTGAGATGGACTATCCGTTGTGACTATAGTGATGCATTGATTGCATCACACACACATTGGAGTTTCCAATGAGGATTGTGCAGTCAATTCAAGGGTAATTCAAATTTAATCAGAGCTATTCTTCAGCAAGGATTGCGCAGTGGAGGCAGGCTATCAGGTGGCAAGAAATCAGTGCATGGATTTGAAGATTTCTTCATGTTAGTGTGTGACAGTTGATTGTACTGAGAGCTTGATGTACGAAGCTTTGTATGGGATTGTTACATGATCTCCATGATACATAATATATGATAGTTGGGGTTTTTAGCTTCAGGCTTTCCCATTAAACAACTGTGTAATGTGCGATTGTTTTTATTGCTTCATGTGTTTGCAATTGAGTTTATAATTTCCGCAAAATATTAATAGTGGAAGGATTCTGTATTTAGCAAGAAGATAAATATTGTTAGATCAGGAGAATATGGATATATAATGCATATGTTATACAATTTATACAAATTATGTTGATCTATTTAAGTCTATAAACGTCAAAAGTTACATATATCTTACGTTGATCTATTTCAATCTTCAAAAGCTAATAGTTATAGGGTTAATAGTTATTTTTATATGGATATTTTTAATTTTAATTTTATTGTTGTCTGGATGACCAAACACTTTGGTGTTTTTTTATTATGGAGATCGACATTTTATAGTGAGATTTTACTCACTTAAAGTAAATGTTTATTCACGATCGGTTTGGATTGTATTCATTATATATTTTTTTTGGTTTCTTCTGGATTTTAATTAATTAATTTAGTATAATGTAATTAAATTAAATTTTAAATAATATTTATTATAAATATAATTAAATCTTATTTTTTGCTTTGTGTTAATTATAGTAATGAGAAATAATATTTTTATTGTATTGTTTTGAGTATTAATATGTGTTTATTTAAAGTAATTTATATTTAATAGTCACTAAATGATTAAGAAGAATAGTATAGTTTGATTGAAAATATAAATTTTAACTTGAATTTTAAATAAATTTTAAATTTGTAAATTTATTTCTCATATAAATGTGTTTGTAATTTTTTATCTGTCCTATTTTTATGCTATTTTTATCTATTGTATTTGTTAACATAAATATTTTAATGTATTTTTCATATGAACTTTATATAATAAATTAATATTTTTTAATTATATTTTTGTTCAAATATATTTATAATTTAGGGAGGGATGGTGTGTGGAGTGATATAGAAAGATATAGAGAGAGGGGAGGGGAGAGAAAAGGGAATGGGAGTTAGGGATAGAGAGGAAGTCGAGAGGACGAGAATGATTAAAAGGGGGTGGGGAAGATTTAGAGAGGGACGGGGAGTGTGAGAGAGAGGAGCAGGAGGAGGAGGAGAAAGAGGAGAGAGAGAGAATGAAAGTGGGATTAAGGATAGGATATATATATATATATATATATATATATATATATATATATATATAGAGAGAGAGAGAGAGAGAGAGAGAGAGAGAGAGAGAGAGATGGGGATGGAGGGAGGGAGGGAGGAGGGGGGGGGGAGGAGGAAAAAGGGAGAGAGGGAGAAAGCGGGGAGAGGGGTAGAGAGCGAAGGAGAGAGAGAGGGGGTGGGAGGGGGAGGGATAAATGAAGGGGGAGAGGTTGAGGGAGAGAGGTAAATGGAGGGGGAAATGGAGAGGGAGAGGGAGAGAGAGGGATGGGGGAGAGGGATAGGGAGGAGAGAGAGGGAAAGGGAGGGGCATGGGGAGAGGGGGGAGGGCCATGGGGAATGTGGAATAAGCGGGGGAGGGGAATGGGTGGGAGAGAGAGAGTGAGAGAGGCAGAGGGAGGGTGAGGGAGAGAGGGAGAGGGAGGGGAATGGGCGAGGAGTGAGAGTGAGAGAGGTAGAGGAAGGGTGAGGAAGAGAGGTAAGGATGGAGAGAGGGAGAGGAGATGGAGGAGAGAGAGTGATAGGGAGGGTGGTGAAGGAGGGATAGAGAGAGGGAGTGGGCGGAGGTAGGGGCAAGAGGGAGAGAGAGAGAGAGAGGGGGGGAGCGAGAGGCAGAGGGAGAAAGAGAGAGGGCAGGAGGGGTAGGAGTAAATGAAGGGGGAGAGGGTGAGGGAGAGAGGTACATGGAGGGGGAGATGGAGAGGGAGAGGGAAAGAGAAATATGGGGGAGAGGGAGAGGGAGGGGCATGGCGAGAGGGGGGAGAGGGAGGGGAATGGGCAGGGGAGAGAGAGTGATAGAGGCAGAGGGAGGGTGAGGGAGTGAGGGAGGGGGAGGCGAATGGGAGAGGGAGAGGGAGGGGAATGGGTGAGGAGAGAGAGTGAGAGAGGTAGAGGAAGGGTGAGGAAGAGAGGTAAGGAGGGAAAGAGGGAGAGGGAGAGGGAGAGGGAGGAGAGAGAGTGACAAGGAGGGGGGTGAAGGAGGGAGAGAGAGGGAGTGGGGGGAGGTAGGGGCGAGAGGGAGAGAGAGAGAGTAAGGGGGATAGGGAGAGAGGTAGATGGAGGGGGAAAGGGAGGGTGAGGGTGAGGAAGAGAAGTAGAAAAAGGGAGAGAGGGAGAGAGAGAGGGGGGGAATGAGGGAGAGAGAGAGAGAAAAGGGGGGGAGAGGGAGAGAAATAAGGGGGGAATGAGGGAGAGAGAGATAGAGAGAGATAAGGTGGGGAGAGGCAGAGAGGTAGATGGAAGGGGGAAGGGAGGGTGAGGGTGAGGGTGAGGGAGAGAGGTAGATGGAGGGTGAGAGGGAGAGGGAGAGAGAAGGGCAAGGACGCGGGGGAGAGAGAGGGTGTGGGCGGGGGGTGAGGGTGGGGTGGGGGGAGGAGACAGAGGGATGTAGGGCAAAAGGGAGGGTGAGTGTGAGGGATAGGGGGAGGAGAGAGAGAGAAAGAGAGAGAAGGGGGGGGAGAGGTAGAGAGGTAGATGGAGGGGGAAAGTGTGGGTGAGGGAGAGAGGTAGATGTAGGGGGAAAGGAAGCATGAGGGAGGGAGATATATGGAGGGGGGGAGAGGGAAAGGGGGAGTGGGAGAAGAGCGGGGGGAGAGGGTGTGTGTGTGTGAGAGAGAGAGAGAGAGAGAGAGAGAGAGAGGGAAGAATAGAGCGAGGTGGGGGTGAGAGAGGGGGGTGAGGGAGTGAGAGGGAGAGGGGGAGGGAGGGAGGAAGGAAGGAATGGGTCCAAGAGGGGGAGATATAGGGAAGGAGGAGGGAAGGAGAGAGGGGATAGATAGGGGTAGAGAGAGCGAAGGTGGAGGAGGGAGAGATGGGTGGAGGAGCGAGAGAGAGAGAGAGAGAGAGAGAGAGTGAGAGAGAAAGTGTCAAAGGTCAATTTGGGCATCATCCCAAAATGCAAATTAGTACATTAGGGTCCATCATACTCTAAATTGGTTTCTACAAGCCCTAAACAAGTCATCCCATTGGTGGCTTTCCTTCATGAAAGTTTCACTGCTTAGATGCCAATTGAATTTCCCCATTGAACCATCAATGCACCCCTAGACTGTAATAACTACTTTTCAGACCATCTAATCCCAAGAAAGGTTGTGTTGTAGAGGATGTAGTCCCACTTTAAGGTGTGTTAATCGACTGGGAGCGAATTGTTCATTGGATTCCTAGAATCTTGCCAACCTCTGGTGGCTTCTAGAAGTTGTTCCAGCTTTCACCTCATTTGATAGCTTCCAATATGGACACCATGGATCCATTAAAACTCTTATCCTCCTATTCCCATCATACAAGTTAAATTTTTCATCCATTTCTGGAAAATATATTCAATGATTCATTTCTGTCAAACTACCTTCATCTACTTATAAATAGAGCACTGATCATAGTGCACAAGAGGGAAGAATTTGTATTAAGTAGAGTTATGCTATTGAGATCACAGCTCTTGGAGGTATCGTGCATGTAATGTTATGTTTTTGGATTGATGATGCTAGTGTGATGAGGATGTGGCTGAAGCTGGAGTGAGTGAGATCGAATCGATCAACTCGTTGTACTTCTCCTTCTACTTCATTAAAAATACCTTTGTTCCTTTCCTAATGCATGTGTTAATGATGTTATATGTGTATTTACAAATATAATCGATTCAATTTGTTTAACATGAATATATCATTTTCCTTTATGTCATTTTTTGTCTTATCTTTGCCATTGCAAGTACCAATCAAGCGAGTTCAGTTCAATTGAGAGTGACGAAGCGATGAAGGGAGGTGGAGAAAAGTGAACAAATTACAAGTATTTTTTCTTCGCTTATCTATTCATTTTAAGTAAAAGGTTAAATATCTTTCATTATGTTGTCCTAAGTGCACCATGACACTTAAGGAAAGCATACTTACATGTAGGTTTGATTTGCGAAAATAGAGAGGGAGAGAGAGAGACAGAGAGAGTCATAAATGAGGGCAAGAGAAAGAGAAAGAGAGGAGAGAGGGAAAGAGAAAGGAAGGAAAGATAGAGAAAGAGAGCAAGTAGGGAGAGAGAGAGGAGGGAGAGAGACAGAAATAGAGGAGGGGAAGAGAGAGAGAAAGAGAGGGGTGAGGGAGAGAGAGAGAGAGGAGGGGAAGGGATAGAAAGAGAGCAGGGTAGGAGAGAGAGAGGAGGAAAATAGAGATAAATAGAGAATGTAGAGAGAGAGAGAGAGAGATGAATGGAGGTAGAGGGAGATGGAGAGAGAGACAGAGAAATTAAATGAAATGATATTTTAATGTCCACGAGACTAAAAATAGTTTATGGAACTATGATTTCCCTATTTTTTAGCATTTTTATTTTAGTCCTTTTCTTATTCAAATTGATGATGAGCTGGCCCAACCTTCCAACAATCCCATCGTTGAAAAGAAAATTCCACGAACTTGATGCTGACATATTCCCATAACTTCCTCTGATTTTTATGATGCATCACATTCCAAAATGTGTGTGTGTGTGAGAGAGAGAGAGAGAGAGAGAGTGAGAGAGAGAAAGGGAGAAGGAGAGGAAGGTAGAAAGAGGGAGATGGAGAGGAAGGTTGATAGAGGGAGGGAGAGAGAGAGAGGGAGATGGAGGGGGAGAGGGAAAGGGTGAGGGAAGGGAGAGGGGGAGCGGGAGATATGGGGAGGGAGAGAGATGGAGAGGGAGAGAAAGATAAGGTGGGGGTGGGAGCGAGAGAGAGAGAGAGAGAGAGAGAGAGAGAGAGAGAGAGGGTGGTGAGGGAGAGAGAGGGAGGGAGGTGAAAGGGGGGGAAGAGAGAGGGAGGGGGCAAGGAGAAAGGGAGAGACAGAGGGAGTGCGGGGGAGGGTAAGGTTAAGAGAGGGAGGAAGAGGGGGAGAGAGGGAGAGAGAGAGAGAGGGAGGTATGGAGGGAGAGGGAGAGATGGATAGAGGGAGGTAGGGAGGGTGAACGAGGAGAGAGGGGGAGGGGGGGATAGAGATGTATAGGGAGAGGGAGGGATAGAGGGAGGAGGGGTGGAGAGAGGGAGAGGGGGAGGGGGGGGATACGGGGAGAGGGGGGAGGGAGGGGGAGAGGGGGAAGAGAGAGAGGGAGAGGTAAGTATAGGGAGAGAGAGAGGGAGCGAAGGAGAGAGGGAGGGGAGGGAGGGAGAGGGAGAGGAGGAGGGAGGGAGGGATAGGGGCGAGAGAGAGAGAGAGATGGAGAGATGGAGATATAGAGAGGGGGGGGGGAGGGATGCAGAGAGGGAGGTGGGGGTGAGAGATGGAGGGGAGGGAGGGAGGGAGAGGGGGAGGGAGGGATGGGAGGGAGAGGGGGAGAGATAGGGAATGGGGAGGGAGGGAGAGAGCGGGGGGCGGGAGAGAGAGAGAGAGAGAGCTAGTGAGAGAGGGAGAGGGAGAGGGAGGGATGGAGGGATAGGGAGAAGGAGTGGGGGAAGGAGAGAGGGAAGGGGGAGGGAGAGAGAGAGGGATGGGAGTGAGGGAGAGGGAGAGAGAGGGAGCATGGGAGAGAGGGAGGGGTAGAGAGAGAGAGGGAGGGAGAGAGACATAGAAAGACATGGGTGAGGTGAAGAGAGGGAGAAAGAGAGGAGGGATGGAGAGAGAGAGGAGGGAAAGAGAGCATGGAGGGAGAGAGAGAGAAGGGAGATAGAGAGAAATAAAGGAGGGGAAGAGAGAGAGAAAGAGAAAGAGGAGGGAAAGAGATAGAAAAAGAGAAAGGTGGGTGAGAGAGAGGGGGGAAAGAGAGATAAATAGAGTAGGGAGAGGGGGAGGGGGAGAGAGGAGAGAGAAAGAGAGTCGGGCGGGGGGGGAAGAGAGGGAAGGGGGGTGGAGAGAGAGAGAGAGAGAGAGAGAGAGAGGATGGAAAGAGAGGAGGGACGAAGATATATATATATATATATATATATATATATATATATATATATATATATATATATATATATATATATATATAGAGAGAGAGAGAGAGAGAGAGAGAGAGAGAGAGAGGGAGGGAAGGAGGGAGAGGGAGAAGGGGTAGAGGAGAGAGAGAGGGAAGGGGGAGGGAGAGAGAGAGGGATGGGAGCAAGGGAGAGGTAGATGGGGAGAGACAGAGGGATCAAGGGAGGTAGGGAGAGAGAGGGGGGAGAAAGGGAGTATGGGAGAGGGAGAGAGGGATAGAGATAGAGACATAGACGGAGAGGGAGAGGGAGAGATAGGGAGAGAGATATATAGAGAGAAATAGAGGAGGGTAATAGAGAGAGAAAGAGAGGAGGGAGGGAGACAAAGAGGAGGAGGGAAAGTGAGAGAAAGAGATCAGGGAGGGTGATAGAGAGGAGGGAGAGAGAGATAAAGTGAGAAGTAAGGGAGAGAGAAAGGAGGGAGAGAGAGAGTGATGGAGAGCGAGAGAGAGAGAGAGAGAGAGAGAGAGAGAGAGATAGAGAGAGGGAGAGAGGAGGGATTGGGAGAGAGAGAGATAGATATATATATATATATATAGAGAGAGAGAGAGAGAGGGAGAGAGAGGGAGAGAGGGAGAGATAGAGAGAGAGGAGGGAGGGGGAAGGAGAGAGAGAGAGAGAGAGAGAGAGAGAGAGAGAGAGGAACGAAATATAGGGAGAAAGGAAGGGGAAGAGAAGGGGCATAATATGTAGAGAGTTACAAGAAACTGTGATGTTAGGACAAAGGCAGACTGAGAGAGAGAAGTTAGTGAGAGATATCAAGGGAGAGGTATAGAGATAGAGAAACGTAAAGAGATAGAGAGGGGAAAATAGTGGAAGGAGACAAAGAGGGATGAAGAGAGTGGGAAAATATAAAGTTGGGGGGAGGGGGAGGGTTGTTTTGAGGGTGGGAATGGAGTGAGTGATAAAGAAATAAATGAATAAAGAGAGAATAAAGTGGAGATAAAGGGGGGAAACAGCGGTGAAGAGAGAGATAAATTGAAGTGGAGAGGGTTAGGAAATACACATAGAGTAGGTGGGGGGGGGGAATGGAAAATAAGGATGGGGAGATATTTATAGATGTGAGAGTTAAAGAGAGTATGGAAAGAGAATGGGTGGAGGGATACAAGAGTAGATTCATGGAGCCATAGAGACAATGGGTGTGTTGTGGAGAGATAAATATAAAGGCATGGTCATGTGTAGGATAATCTAAGGATACTTAGAGAGAGAAAGAGAGAGTGAGAGGAAGGGAGATAGGGGGTAGACAAAGAGGGGTAAGCCAGAAACCACTTGTGACAGTGTATGTAAGTGTAGGTTTGTGGTAATTCGGAAACCACTTTCCAGTGTAGGTTTGTGGTAAGTCAAAAATCACTTGTGAGAGTGAAGTGGACAAGGATTCATGTAGGAATGGTTTAGATTCAGCCGAAAAAACCCTGGGCATGGTTTAGGGTAATCCAATAAAACCTAGAGCATGGTTATGGGTAATCCGAGAAAAACCATGATGACAATGATGGATGGGGATTTGCAGGTATAGGCGTAGGTATGCAGATAATGGTTAAATGAACCATGTACATGAAATACATCCTATTAGGTTGGTGATTGTAGTAGTTAGCACCTGTGCATTCTGGTATATGGTTATTTCTTTTTATGGACATCCATGTATTCTTCTTTATGCTTGTAAAAATAAAGACCACAACTAGACTTTGTAGATTGAGATCAAGATAAGTAGTCTTTAAAGGGTTGACCTGGAAAATATAATTCCTACTTGAATCAGATTCTTTCTATGTAAAGGAGTTTCTTCCTATTCTATAGGATTTTTTAGATCAAGTTTATTTCTAGATTGATGTGTGGTTGAGATATTATCATAAACAATTGATTATGTGTCCAAGACAATTTAGTTATCTTGAAACAACACTTCATGTTGTAATATCCCTATTTTTATTCTTTTATATATAGAAAGTTAATAATCCTAAAGGTTAAGTGGACCTAAGGGAAAATCATATGTAGACATATTATTTTTGAAATAAATAAATGTGAAAAATTATTATTGTGCAAAGACTAGAGTAAATTGGAGACAAAGATTTCAAATCCACGAGGACGGAAGAGAATCCTAAGACTTGTTGAAAAGTGTAACTAGGTCAGTTTTGGGTCATAAAGGTGACTTTTTAAGGGTAACCTCAATGCTTTTCATTAATTATCAACCTAGGTCAAGTCTTTTTATCTCGAGAGTGTAAGCACAATATATGCAACTGACACCAGGGAACAACTACTCTAATTTATCATAAGGAAGATTGCCTAGTTCTCAAAGTTCAATAAAATAAACATGGAAGTGAATTATGAAATTATTTTGATTCTCCAAGGGAGATAACTCTGTTCTAAGCCTATTCAAAAATAATTTTGTAATACTAAAAAGAGTAAAATGCAATTTAACAACATGCTCTGAGGAATTGAACAGCTACTTTAACGAATTAAACAACAAGTCTAATAATGTTAAACAATAATAAATTATTTTAGATTTTGCAATGGAATTCTCTTTTAATCAACTAATAAAAACCTTCTAAATTAAAAATCAACCAAAATGCTCATAATGATGATGAAAAGATCAACGTCAATTATATGCAGAATTGAACAAAAATCAACTATTGGAACTAAAGTAACAATTGTAAAAGCACTGAATTCAGATAAAAGAACATGAATGGTAAGCTACTCTATTAAAATGGAAGATATAACATTTCTTGCTTTCAATTAACCAATTCAAATTATATATTATGAAATGTAAAGGAAAATATTGAAATGCAAACTCTGTAAATAAACATAAAGCATAGAGGTAGCAGAAGAACCCCGAGGGCTGAGCCCAAAGCCACTAGAAGCCTATTGCTAAGGAATACCCAGAAGTTGTCTATTCCAAAAACACCAAATTCTTCATTAATTCACCGAGAAATACATTAGTAAAAAAATTGATGATTATGTCCAAGTATGTTTATTACAGAAAGATTAAATTACAAGAACTATTTTTCTTGTCCCTCCTTTGGCCTTTTATAGATTAAAGGTGAATTCAGGAGAAGCAACAGTTCTTGCTCATTATGGAAACCTGATGCTTCATGGTTGTCGATTGAATATTCCAAGCTTGGCCGTGTCCTTCCATCTTCCACCGATTCGTAGGAGCCACTATGATTCTATTTGTCTTCCTTGTTAGCTGTCTTTTGGCCATCAACAATTCGACTGCTTTGCTTCCATTTCAATAAAGATAGTGACAAGTTTGTTCTTACATTATTAAACACTCCTTTTATCATTATTTCACTCTATCATGGATTTACATTATTTTCTTTACTTTGTTGCTAATATGAAGGGGAAAATACATAAAAGTACATGACAAATCATGGTAAAGGTGGGGTGGAACGTACCTTCTTCTTGGCCCAACAATCGCTCTTCATGTTGACTATGTAATTATGTACTTATGAAAAGAAGTCGTCAAAATAATAAAATGTATATTTGTTGAGAAATATTTATTAAGTAGATAGACTTCTTCTTGATGTCTATTAGGTTTGAGTCTTCTAGGCATAGAATATAATTAAAGTGTCATGTATATATATGAAGGATCTAGTCATCATTGTATGCTCTAGACCTTGTCATGAGCCTTGTCACATGTCCAAGAATTTGTGGCTTGTAATAGCCATCACCAACACTGGAAAAAAAGAACTTATGATATGCCACAAGTTAGCCTTGAAACTCCTAGATGAGTTGGCCTAAAAAATATAAGGATGGTCAGATTCAAGATAGAAAATATGTCTATATATATATATTCATATCCCCGTGGATCATTCACACAAGTTTGAATGTGATCTCTGCAGCAAACAATGTGGATAATACACAAAAATACAGTGCGGATAATACACAGTGTGGTCAACACAATACATCATATACAGTGCAGTCAACATAGTGAAATTTTTTGGATAACCTAAAGGACCTTTTAGTGTGGAATTTGAAATATTTTTCTGTGTGAAGTTTGTAGTTTGAAGGAACCATGAGGATTAATTGAGCCGTGAGGATTAATCTCAGCCTGAATCATATTTTTATACACCTGAAGTTTATGTGGAATATATTTGTGGATACATGAAATAATAAGTGAGGATGTGTCATAGTTTATAACTAAAATAATAAGTCTGGGTACCTGTGGCATTTTCGGATGCGTTACAACTTGTACTTCAGATACTAGAATAAGAAAAGGGTGTAAGAATAATACTATTGTTTCAAGTTTTCTGAGTTAAAGCAAAGATCCTGAAGTATATAAAGTCGAGGGACAGTTTGAATGAAGCCTACGAACAATAAAGATGGAGAAAGGAAGGTATCAAGAGAAAGCATTCTAAAATAAGAATAAAGGTGAGGAAGGTAAAACTTTGATTCACCTTCCCAACCACAATACAACAAGAAAATCTTGCAAACCAAGTTTTCTAGTGCAGAACATAGCAGATCGTTGAAGAATCAAGTTTGAAAGGGAATTGACAAGATCTTGGTGACATTCCTAAGACTAGGGTCTGAGTATGGGTCATGGTACTTGTCATTTGAATATATATAAGAAGAACCCTTTGTGGGTTTTCCTCTCTAAGAGGGAGAGGTTTTGCACTCACTCTAGGAGCCTACTTTTATGTCTAGTGCATTTTGATAATTGACTTGATGAAAGACTAACAAAGCTAAAGAAATAAAGACCTAAGTAACTCAAGCAAGTTCACAAGTAATTATCAAGAAGATATTTTTTAATAATCTCTAGCCCTCCAAATTCTCAACATGGCATTAGAGCTAAGGTTTGGAACTCAAGGGCTTCTTGAAAATGGAGAAACTCCAAGAAGCAAAGATGAAAAGTTTGGTTGGAGAATAAAATCAGTTTAAAAGGAGGACCTCAACTTCTGAAGATATCCTTCATCAAGGATTCAAGATCTCCTACATTGAAGATTCCTATGTATCAAAACTAAAGTCTGCAAAAGAAATATATAAGAAATTGGTGGAGCTATTTTCTGTGAGTACTGTAGGAGAAGCAATCTCTCTGAGACAAGAAATATACAAAATGAAATTATGAAGGTAAGAAGGATTCACTCCATACTTTATGATGATTTATAAAATAAGAGATCAACTGTAGGAACTAGGAGAATTAATGTCTGACACTGAGATGACTAGAGTGGTGTTGAATGCTCTACTAGAGGAATGGGGAAACTTCACTTCTAGTTTATATGGGAGGAAATACGCCACCCCATTCCATGATTTATGGTCTCTATGTAAAATAGAGGAAACAATACTAAAAGCAAAAGCTGATACATGACCTAGTGAAGAGAATCATGCCTTTGCAACCACATACATGAAGAAAGGAAGATTCAAATTTTTTTTCCCTTAGACTAAAAGAAGGAATATGGAAAACATACGATGCTTTGGTTGTAATGAACTCAAGAATTATAAAATATATTGTCCTAAATATGACAAGGACGAGAGGAAAAGGAAAGAAGCCCATATCTTAGATATGAGGGAAGGAACTGATGCAAAGAAATCTAAGAAATAAGAAGCAAGGTATCTCTACTATGATTGAGATCATCTTCTCCTTTAAGTAATTTATGTTGGTTGTAAAATATTATGATAGGAAGCAATGCATATCATAGCATCATAATAAAAATAATGTTGGTGAATCAGCTCCGGGAAAACCTCTCTGATAACATTACTAAAGTAAAGCAGTCATCAAGATCAAGGGTGATCATGGAAACATAATTCTAGGATGTGATGACATATTGATGAAGCAGACCAATGGAATGAAGCTCTTCATTCTAGAGAAATTACTGTAGGATGACTCAAGGAAAAAATGTATGAGGTATATATATATATATATATATATATATATATATATATATATATATATATATATATATATATATATATATATGTTGACACTGGATCTTGTGAAGTCATGTCATATGGTTGTAGGTAATAGACTTCCATATTTAGAAGTATGATCTATGAAGAAGGATCTCTTGGTGCACCAACAGATGAAATCAACATAAAATGTCCTCATCGAATATGAGGTGGTTTTATATAAATGAGAAACTGAAAAACTTGTAAGTTCCTGGAAATGGATAATGTGCATAAAGGAAGAGATCATGAAATGAAACCATGTCAAGAGGTAGTTATCATCCAGAAGCCAAGAAGATGTGACTAAGAGATCTCCTGGGAAGATATGTAGACTCTAAAGGAAGTCTGGTAAAGAAAAAGAACCTTGGAAAAGCATATCATTAGGAGATGTGTCAATATGAATAAAGGATGATGATGCCTATAGGAAGATGTCATGGTGAAATATTATCATTGAGGTATATTTTGTTTTAAAATTTCATATCTATATGTTTATCTTGATGAATTTGTGTAGGGCTACTAATCATGAGAGAGGATGTATGATTCTTGGAGATGATTCACAGGAAGGCAGCATGGCATAATGGTGAACTAGATGAGAAAGATAGATGAATCACTTTCTGGTAGATGACCTGACTCATGAATGAAAGTGATGGATGATCGGTTCCCTATGGAGCTAAAAGTTGAAGATTCATCAATATTGAAATCCATGACATTGAGGGGAGGAAATCTTCATGAGTAGTTGGGTGTCTCACCATTGCTGCTATAGGTCCCTTATTGAGAGTGAGCTTGGTGATCAATTTCTTACATGGAATAAACTGAGTAATTCCTAAGAATGCACTTAGGTACATTCCTTATACAATAATGAGTACATTCCCTTGTGGAATAGGTCCTCCCCGGCTGAGAGGGAGATATAGACACATCATTCTAGTCTTCATTTGGGAAGACAAAATGGAGGATTGGGTAATCATATGACATTCAATAATCATTGAGAATGTGTTAAGGCATTCAAGATAAGAGTAGTTGGGGACGAATATTCTTTGAGGGCTAGCTACCCAAGAGAATAAAATTCCAAGAAGGTCATACTTTGGGAACACCCAGGTGGAGTATGTACCTTGGAGAGACAATGACTATGGTGTCTATAAGTCATGTGTCTCACCCGCATTGTATCCAATTGTCTCGTTGAGAGATGGGGTTGTTAGTCAAGGCCTTGAAATAGGAAAATGCTAGTTGATATGATGCTATATAGATGTGATTACCAATCTAATTCTTCTTATAAGATTCCTCAGTTTGAAAGTGACCATGTATCTATATGAATACCTCCCTAGTTAACAGGGACTATTGAAAAGTGTAACTAGGTTGGTCTTCATGTTGACTACATAATTATGTACTTATGAAAAGAAGATGTCAAAATAATAAAATGTATTTTTGTTGAGCAATATTTATTAAGTAGATAGACTTCTTCTTGATGTCTATTAGGTTTGAATCTTCTAGGAATAAAATATAATTAAAGTTTCATGTATATATATGAAGGATCTAGTCATCAGTGTATGTTGTAGATCTTGTCATGAGACTTGTCACACGTCCAATAATTTGTGGCTTGTAATAGCCATCACCAACGTTGGAAAACAAGCACTTATGATATGCCACAATTCAGCCTTGAAACTCCTAGATGAGTTGGCCGAAAAACTATAAGGATGGTTGCCTTCAAGATAGAAAATATGTCTTTATATATATTCATATTCTTGTGGATCATTCACACAAGTTTGAACGTGATCTTTGCAACAAAAAATGTGGATAATACACAAAAATATAGTGTAGATAATAAACAGTGTGGTCAACATAATGATGGTTTGCAAATAATCTAAGGGAGCTTCAGTGCGGATTTTGAAAGATTTTTATGTGTGAAGTTTGAATTTTGAAGGACTATTTGTTTGATATAACATTAATGTTGTGAGGATTATTCTGAGCTTGAATCCTATTTTTGTATACCTAGATTTTACGTGGAATATATTTGTGGATACCTGAAATAATAAGTGTGGATGTGTCACAATTTATAAGTGATATAATAAGTGAGGATACATGTGGCATTTGCTGATGTGTTATGGCTTATAGTTCGAATACTAGAATAAGAAAAGGGTGTAAGAATAATTCTACTGTTTCATGTTTTCTAAGTTAAAACAAAGATCCTTGTTGGCTCGAGGGGTCCTGACCCAGGTTTGCATGTTCAAGGTTTGCCAACAAACCCCTATACATGGAACATTTTGAACAAATAGCCCTCAAATCCTTTCCTTTCACCCCTGAAGAATGGAAAAGATATGTAGACGATATCTTTGAAAAATGGACCCATGGTTTATTAAAATTAAATGAGTTCCTAGCTCACATCAATAGTCTCTCGAGTCACATCAAATTTACCATTGAAATTGAAAAAGACAACCAATTACCATTCCTAGACATCCTTTTAACAAAAACAGAAGGTAAACTCAGAACCGAAGTTTATAGAAAGAAGACTCACACAGATAGATACCTTCATGCAGACTCTCATCACCACCCTAACCAAAAAATTGGCATCATTAAAACCCTAACAACTAGGGCATCCAGAATTGCAGACTCCCACCACCTAGATCATGAGATAAACCATCTTCGCCATGTCTTTCAAATAAATGGATATAATAAACATGTCATCAACAAAACCATACGCCAAAATCTTAATAAGAATAACTTAAAAAGAGCCTTTGACATCCCTAAAATCTCTTTACCTTATATAAAAGGAACGATTGACAAAATATCTAAAGTACTTAACAAACATAACATTAAGATTGCCTTCACCCCCGCTAATACTATTTTAAATATGATAGACTCTGTTAAGGACCCTATAAATCCTAGGCTACAAAAAGGATTTTACACTATACCTTGCTCTTGTGGCAAAGAATACATTGGTGAAACAGGTAGATCCCTTAGTATTAGACTAAAAGAACATGCTGCAGACTTATCCCGAAACAGAACAGCCAAATCCGCCTTAGCAGAGCATGCTTACTCATCCTCACATTACATACGAATGGAGGATGCCAAACTTGTCTCTAAAGAGGACCATTACCTAAAGAGGAAAATCAAAGAAGCCTTAGAAATTGCAAAAAGGAAAAACAACATAAACCGGGATGATGGTCTTATAATTAGTGACACCTGGAAACCCTTAATACACCAAAAACATGAAATCTAGTAACATCGTATAGTTACAAAAAAAATAAAAAATAAAAATAAAAATAAAAATATATAAACAAATAAATAATAAATAATAATAATAAATAAATAAATAATAAATAATAAATAATAAATAAATAAATAAAATAAATAAATAAATAAATAAATATATTAAAATTAAAAGTAAAATAAATATATATATTAGTTAATAAAAATGAAATAAAAATACATAAATAAATAAATACAAGAAATTTCAAAAAATAAATAAATAAATAAATAAATAGAAATAAAATAAAATAAAATAAATTAAAATACATAAATAAATAAATACAACAAACTTTCAATAATAATAATAATAAAATAATAATAAAAATAATAATAAATAAATAAATTATAATAATAATAAAAATAGTAAATTATTTAATGATTTAAATTTGTTTAATTAAATTATATTATAATAAACAAATTATAATTAATTAATAGTTTATTAACTAGATATATTAATTTAACATTGACATATTTCCATTAAATAAATTACATAATCTCTCTTAATTTATAATTTAACTAAATTAAAATTTGGATTAAACTGAAACCTTCTTTCAAACCGACCTATATAAAACTCCTTTTAAGTCACTATTTATTCCTCCATTCCTTTTCTCTATTTCTCTCAACATTTCAAAGATCGTTTGACGCCTACCCCTGATGATGGACTCACATAGGAAGTCTGAAACGTTGGGTTAAAAACTCAGAAACAGGTCATTCCTCTTTTCTAAAAACCCCGATACAACTGGCCCTTTCGGCAGTGACCTACTTGCACAGGCCAAAGTCTCACCCGAAGTAGTATGGGTGGTTGATGGAACTAGGTTTCCGCACCCTAGGAGATGGTAGGTAAGTCAAGAAGAGCAGCGTTTACCCTGATTGTGACCCGATCCGGTATCGCCAAGCCTATATTCCCTTAGCATCCACGTGCGTAACAGCAATATTACTTATAGAAATCAACAGATCGAGAATTCATATAACAATACACAACTATTTTGAATATCCTTGTATGAAGAAATTAAGACAAACCTAGACCACAACATAAATAAGTACACAAGTATGTTCGTAACTTAAACCAATAACACAGCAACATATACTAAGTAATCAACATGTCATAGATTCATATCACAACAATTCCAGTGGATTTAGGTAAGCAACAATACTTCTGCATTCATTAATCTTCCAGATCTTCGTACAAAACCCCAAAAACCCAACCTGCGCACACAACAGCAGGGTCCACACATAGCAGGATAGAGGCCCTCTGCGCACACATCAACAGGAGTCCTTACCTGAAAACCCTTACCAGATCTATCAATTTGCACTTAGCAACAATCTCTTATCATTCTTAGCTTGTCTTAAAACTCAAAAAGGTTCAACTACTTATACTATTCTAGCTTATGCATCCAATGTTTCACAAACCATGGTTTTAAGACTCTTGGTCTACCCTTGACTCAATTACAATGCTTTAGGGGCTTTGACCCACCCCAAAACCCCTGTGCTATACTAAATATAATCAGAAATATACAAAATGGACCAGTTTCGCAACTTTGTAGGAGACCTTGTTCAAACAGTCCCCTAACACAATCTTGTGACTCATCCCAAGTCACTACGATGGTGGGGTCTCCACTTGGGTGCGTAGCATGTTGATGGTGGCAATAAATGGGGGTAGTACTTCTTGGCTCTAAGCAGCAGCACGTTGCACAATATCCACGAGCTTCTGGGATGTTGGCCCTTCAATGGCTGTAGTGATGTTTTTCAATGTCTGGTTGAGTTACATGACCACGCTATCGACATCTTGTGATAGATGGAGGGCTGTGGTAGCCCATGGCTTTAATCGCTCCTCAAGGACGTGATTTTGACACCAGAGTTTCTCAATTGCGTCCAAGAGACTGCTGCTGGTCCGCAACTATGCTAACCATCCCACAGGCACCAAGGTGAGCAAGGTAGCCTCGACCTGTGCGAAAACTTCTTCCTGCTATCGTAAGTCATGACTGATCTTTCGGAGGACCGGGTTGAACTGGACCATAGTCTAGAGATGCATGGCTGATTCAAGTGACCGGGTGCGCTGAGAAATTTTTTCTAAGATGGAGTTCGTTGCTTCGGCCACCAGCGCAGTGTGTTGGGGTTGAACCTCCGGTGGCATGGAGGGCTACAAGGTAGCCTGTAATTTAGAGAATTGCTTCTCTAGTTGTGTCTTGACGGTCTGTATTTCCGTCCAAGACATTTTTATGGCTGCAACCATACTTTCTACCTTGGATCAAGGTGTAGCTGTGATCGGGACTCCATCTAGGACCTCTGTGCAGAGCTAGTGGATTGCCATTTCAAGCTCCACCTGATGTGATATAGCAAGGGATTATTTTTCATCTTTCTGTTTGAGGGCTTGCTTCGCCATACCGAGCTATTGATGTACCTCCAAGTCTCACTGATGGGTCTCCTGAATTATGGCGGCATGGAGGCCTTGCAATGCTGACAGATATTCACGTGGTTCTTCCAATCCAAGGAATGTCTTGACCCATAGGTCGGTCAGGGCTTCAAATCGTAGGATCATCATATTCCGACATTCCTCTCGGAATGACTTCCCATGTCTCTCCCACCAGCGCGCAAATACTCCATGCAAGGCTAGCTTAAGGGCCCATAGCCTTCATCCCATGGGAACCTCTGCTTCAAAGGCTTGAAAAATTTCCTTAATGCTTCTAGAACCATCAAAGTAGGGTAGGTCTCTTACCTTAGAGGAAATGCAGTAGAAGTCCCTTGTGACTCGAAGACACCGTAGTGCCAAGACATCATGCAACCGGTTTCTCCAATTTTCCATCTCCTCGTCAGAGTCAGAGAAGCATTCATTGTTCTTTTCCTAGCAGAGTATGCATTCCACCATGGGGTTGATCCAATCCTCGTCCCACGCAATCAAATTGTAAATGTGATCCACCTTCTCTTCATCACGCACCGGTTCTGTATATTGCTCACCTTCCAGAGGATCTAATAGTAGTACCACCCTTGTGATGTTATTCTCAAACACTGTGCTTCTTTCTTTTAGGTTGATGATACCACCCATATCTATGGCTCACTCTAATACCAAGAGTGTAGGGTAGGGGTCTGCATCTTCTACAATTTCTATTACTTCAAAATCAACGCGGGCCTTTACTCCTGCAATGTCCACCGTAACTTTAGGCAGTCTCCCCAACGGGATGATTTTCTGTTGATTTTCCATGCACACCTGAATAGTGGACCATTCCAACTTAGATTCTCCCATTCATTGTCAAGTCTTATTAGGTAACACGTTCACATCCGACCCTAGGTCCAAAATAACCTAGCTCATTTCATAGTCACCGATCTCCATAGACAACCGCAATTCTCTTCCGGTGCATTTCTTATACCTGTATAGTTTGTGCACATCCTTGACTTTTGGGATTAGATTGGGTCATGTTCTGCAGCTATATACTAATGCCTGAAGGTTCTCCATAGCCTTTGGGTTGCACAATAGTTTCATACATGCTTGCAAGAAGGGCTCAACCTCCGCATCTGCCTTGAGGTTCGTAGGTGGCCGAGCAGTAGTTTCTTCTGTCTCAACAAAGTCTTTGTGAGCTGTGATAAATTTTTCTTTCCCCTTTTTAGGTACAGGCCTACTTGTTTGATAGTGGCTTTATGAACCAGAGGTTCCATCACAGCCTCCTCCTCAGGTACCCTGGTGGCCATCCCGCTGCGCGTCACCACATTCACGTTTGGATCCTTGATTCATAGCTCAGCCTTAACTCTCTGCACATTCTGTGTAGGTGTTGAATGCTTTTTCTACATTTTTTCTACCAAGATCAGGCAATCTTAAATTGCATGGTCCAGCTATCTGCAATATCGGCAAGATTGACTAATGGGGTTCGAGCAGTCTCTTGCAAAGTTTCCTGCTTCTCCACAGTTATAGCAGATTAGCTGACCTTGTCCCCATCCGACACTTCCACCATGTCCTCCTCCCCTACCTATACCTACCTATACCTACAGGGGTCCTTGGTGACACAGGTTTTGATTGTACCCTATATAATTTTCCTCAATCAATCATCAAATCATATGTCCGACAGTTCTGTTCATCATGTCGCATCGATCTACAGAACCTACACTATTTTTGTTTTATCTCTGGAACATATGTAGCAAGGCGAGGACAGTGGGTTATTATCGTGTAGCCCTGCGAAGCAAGAATCATTGAACCAAAGCGCTGGCCCACTAGGTCCCATAGCTTCCCTAGGGTGTAATGGGCTCGGTCCCCTGGCCTGCAAATAATATGCTAATAGAGGACAATTATCCTTGGTGTGGCCATTCACCTGGCACCATATGCACCATATTTCATGGCTGGCTTCTGCCCCTCATTCCTTTCACAGGTTTTGGATCTCTACATGCATCGCTTCCAGCTATCCCTGGATCTGTTGGACCCCCAGCTAAGTGTCGTCCCCAAGTGCAGCTTCTAACTTCATGGCACCTTCCAAGGCCTTCTCCTGTGATTCGAACTTTTGGTGCCCCATAGGTACACGCAGGTGAGGCAGCAACATGGCAATAAACCATTTCATATGTTGTCTGTCATCATATCAGAAACCCCCTTCTTTGATCACCTTCTTTATTCATTGATTGGCCTCCCACATAGATTCATAAGGTCCTTGTTCGAAATCCTTTAGATCAACAACAATTTGGGAGTAGGACATAGGTTTCTTTAACTACTGTTTCAGGGCATTCTTAATCTCTTCAATGGTTGCATTTTCATTTTGGCCGATGTATCCCACGTACCAGTCCAAAGCTCTTCCTTCGAAGGCAAGGGACATCTATTCCCTTTTCACCACATCACTAGCCACATTCTGCACAGTCCACGCCAATCCTATGACAAACCAGAATTGATCCATATCTTCATCCCCCACACCCTTAAAGGTTGAAAATTTCATGTGCGCAGCCATGTCATCTTCCAGTGGCGGAGGGGTTGGTGAACCCTTACCTCTAGGCTGATTCGAAAGTGGTGTGACTGGAGGAATCTATGAAGCTACTTCCCTTACTAGACTGTAGGCCAGTTGATCTCGTCCTAGGTTGTTCCTATAGTACTTTCCACTTCGCGTTGTGCTCCTATCCATATCAGAGGTCATTCACTCGGTATGGCTACATAGAATACTCTTTTCGCATAATAATATCTTGATCAATAATGACAAAGTCTTCAGGAACTTACCTGGGAACCCCGTGAACAATCTTCACTTTGCTTCAGAGTAGGAGACAAACTGATCGATGGAAAATTTTGTTACAAATCCTCCTAACATGTTGTCTACCCAATGGTCCACTGTGTGAGTGATGGTGTTATCAGTCTTTTCTAGCTGTTGGATTAGTTCAAGGGTCCAATCTGTGATCCGCTCATCCTTCCAACACTTATGAAACTCAACCAATCTTGTGAGCCACTCCTAGAACTCGATCACAATTGTTACAAAGAAGATCTCGTAGATATTTGTGAAAATGTAATTATTCTTCCATTCTTCAGTGGTCAACCTCTTACAGCGGTTTTCTTTTATGGAAAATTCCTAAACTTGTTGTTCAAACCATTCATCAATTTCCTTCCTCTCCAGCTTCCAGTATGGCCTTGGCGTTACCTGATCCCTCTCTCAAAATTCTCCAAGTCCTAGAAATGGAACCATTTTTTGTCTCGAGGGGTCCTGACCCAAGTTCAGATGTTCAAGGTTTGCCAAGAAACCCCTATACTAATGGCCCTTTCGGAAGTGACCTTCTTGCGCAGGCCAAAGTATCACCCGAAGTAGTATGGGTGGGTGCTGGAACTAGGATTCCGCACCCTAGGATATGGTAGGTAAGTCAAGCGGAGCTGTGTTTACCCTGATCGCGACCCGATCCGTTCTCGCAAGCCTAGATTCCCTTAGCATCCACGTGCACAACAACAATATTACTTATAGAAGTCAGCAAATCAAGAATTCATATAACAATATGCATCTATTTTGGATATCCTTGTATGAAGCAATTAGGACAAACCTAGATCATAGAATAAATAAGTACACAAGTATGTTCGTAACTTAAACCAATAACACAACAGCATATACTAAGTAATCAAGATGTCACAGATTCATATCACAACAATTCCAGTGGATTCAGATAAGCAACAATACTTCTGCATTCATTAATCTTTCAGATCTTCGTACAAAACCCCAAAAACACAACCTACGCACATAGCATCAGGGTCCACACACAACAGGACAGAGGCCCTCCACGCACACAGTAGTAGGAGTCCTTACCCGAAAACCCTGACCAGATCTATCAATTTGCACTTAGCAGCAATCTCTTATCATTCTTAGCTTGTCCTACAACTCAAAAAGGTTCAACTATTTATACTATTCTAGCTTACGCATCCAATGGTCTACGAACCCTGCTATGCAGACTCTTCTTCTACCCTTGACCCAATTACAATGATTTAAGGGCTTTGACCCACCCCAAAAACGCTGTGCTATACTAAATATAATCAGAAATATACAAAATGGACCAGTTTTGCAGCTTTGTAGGAGACCTTGTTCCAACAATCCTGAAGTATATAAAGTCTTAAGGAAATTTTGATTGAAGGCTACGAAAAATAAAGAAGGAGAAAGGAAGGTATAAAGAGAAAGAAGAATAAAAGTGAGGAAGGTAAATCATTGATTTACCTTCCCAACCACAATATAACAAGAAAATCTTGGAGAACGAGTTCTCTAGTGCAGATCAGAGCAAATAATTGAAGAATCAACTTTGAAAGGGCAGTGAAAACATCTTGGAGACATTCCTAAATCTAGGGTCTGAGTCTAGGTCATGGTACTTGTCATTTGAAGATCTGTAAGAAGAACTCTTTGCGGGTTTTCCTCTCCAAGAGGGATAGGTTTTTCCCTGGCTCTGGGAGACTAATTTTTTTTCTCCTGCATTTTGATAATTGACTTGATGAAAGACTAACAAAGCTATATAAAAAAAGACATAAGTAACTCAAGAAATTTCACAATTAATTATCAAGAAGAGAATTTGTAATAGTCTCTAACCCTCCAAATTATCAACAAGAGTTTCGCAAAATTATCCAGAAATCCTTGGAGAAAAATAAAATAAAATAAAAATATTGGATGGGAGATAATAATCTAATAAACTCCTCAGTAAAGTGGAAAGCTACTGAGATGAGGTGAGAATAAAACTAGAAAGAGGAAAATCTATTTTTAAAAAGATTTTGTAGAAAAAACAAAAGTAAAGCCTAGGCTAAGGGAAAACAACATCCCAAATTAACTAGACGCAGTTATGGAAACATACTAAGGGAAAGAAAGCTTAAATAAGTTTTTCTTGGTGAGATAAGAGTTTATCTACACTAAGGAAGAATTAGTCTCTACTCAAGGGGAGTTGTGGATTAAGCTCAAGGTTTGGAGGCAAATATTATTTACCAGATTGGTAGGCGCATTCTCTGAAGTTTTATGTTATACTGTTGTTATACCTTATATAAAGTTATGATGTAGTTAGAAAGGAGTTGTATACTATAAATTTGTGGCTGAAAGTTTCATACCTTTAATTTATAAATTATGTGTATTAGTCTATGCCGAGTTCATATATAATTAAATTTCATATGTATTTAACAAAAATTAACCATAGTTGGGTATATTTAATTTTTTTTTATTGTTACATAGACGAAACTGAATATTATAACGAACATACAAAATCTCCAACCCTGGGTGTTGTATCTCAAGAAACAATCCCTTGGTTTTGGTAAGGAATTAGTTCTTTAGACATTTTATAAATGTATGTCACAATTACGATATCAAATGGCCTTCGTTTAACACCTTTGGAATTTAATTACTTAATACCCTCAATAATCTGATATAACGACAGCCTTCACAATGCCATATACTGTTAATACTTGAATGAAATAAAAAGAAGAATTGTAAGATAAAATCATAATGATATGTTGAGAAACATAATCTATCACATTTAAGTTTCAGAGGAAATCATGAAGAGAGAGGAAAATCAAAATAATATGTTGTAAACACATAATCTATTACTTTAAAGTTTCATCAGGAGTTTGTGAAAAGAGAAGAGATGAAGTGAAGGAGTGAAAATTAAGGTGATTTAACTCTTACTCATGGAGGTAATTAAGAGTCTGGCTACTACATTACTTCACTTAATTCAAAGAGGAATAAATAAAAAGTGAAACTGGAAAGACATATCAACATCAATAGGTGTAGGAAACTGGATCTTCTTTCATTAATTTTTCAGAAAATTCAGTACCAATTTAACAGTCATCCAGAGGTCCAAAACTTGGAACCCTTTTTATTTATTTCTGTCTACTTAAATACATCAAAGTAGTTCATAACTCTTGAACTTCTTGAAACTATTGGACTACCTAAAATGTTAAGATTACTTATGCAATCATCCAGAGAAAACAAATAAAAACTGGAAATATTGTTCCTTTTGCTGAATCTGATGTTGTTGATGTGTCCTCACGAAGTGCCAATGTGTATTTTATGGTTATGATGCAACAACTGCACAATAAAGTAATGACGCCTTGGTGCTTGAATTGACCCAACTATCATGATTCCCACAGTGTTGCGGTGTTAAAACCCTCCTGGGATTTCTTCTAGTTATCCAATCCTTTGACCTACCTTCACATCTCATCACAAAATGTTAATGTACCAATATATAAATCAAAATTCTTCTTTGACATACAAAATTTTACATTTTATAACATATATTATTTTTTGGTGTTTTGAATAATATTTCAAAGGTAAATGCAAATGAGCCACAACATCTGGCTCCACATGGGGATAGTGCTTTTTTCCACGGAAATGCTAAGAACTGTAGATTAGTGCTTTATCCATTGGGCATGGAGTCAAATGTTGCTTGGTGACATATGAACAATGAGAAATATGGTATTTACAATGGTGGAATGCTAACTTTTAACATTGGAAATAATGCTTTAGATACTTCCCATTCATAGGCATTTGTACTGACTCTCCATCTAGATCTTCTAGAATGAATGTGTCATTTCACCTTCCCTTAGAGATTTTGCATGCACCATACCAGAGAGGGTAAAATTTACCATGCTTCCCCTTTTATTCTCATCTGGTGTCCCATCTTAGTACCAAATCTCTTGCTTGAAATAGAACTTATTTTACTTTTCTATTAAATATAGACTTCATATTTTCCTGATAAGTAATCAAGTTATCACTGACTTTGTTTCTGTTTTCACTTGATTCAATTATCTTGTTCAATCTTCTTACGAAAGCATTAGGTTCTCCCTCAACTTCTGGAAGGAAATAAATCACTGGTTTGGCTAGCTGAGTAGGAAATATTGCTTGAGTCCCATAAACAAGTTCATAGGGAGACTTCCCAGTAGATCTCTTGGGGGTGACTCAAAATGCCTAGAGGTTGAACTTCAACTTCATATCCCAATACTTCTGATTCTTAGTGATTGTCTTCTTCAATATTCTGACCAATGTCTTATTTGAGGACTCTACCAATCCGTTCCCTTGGGCATGATATGATGTGGAATGTGATAAAGTTACATTATATGTTTGATAGAAATTAATGAAATGAGAAGAGTTGAATACCTAAGCATTATCGGTCACAATTTTGACTAGACATCTAAATATGCTGAAAATGTTTTCCTCCAGAAACTTCATCACTACTTGGTCATTCGCCTTCTTAGTGGATATTTATTCAACCCATTTTTTAAAGTAATCAGTGGGAGTTAGAATCCACTTGAACTGTTCACTTGATGGTGGATTGATCTCTCCAACAAAATTCAATCCCCATTTCCTGAAAGGTTTTTCAATATATACTAAGATGAGAGGTAATGGAGCAAGTTTTCTCTTTTCAGCAAACAACTGACACTTTTGAAAACTTCTAATCAGTCTATAAACATCTGAAAATAGGGCTGCCCAATAGAAGCTTGACTTGAGAATTTTATGAGCAGTGACCTTCCATCTATAACGTCCTCCACACATACTTTCATGATATTTTTGGTGACTTCAATAGATTCTCCTTCAATCAAACATAACAGAAAAATACCGACAGGATCTTTCTAGTATAGCTCTACTTCTATGGTAACATATGGTTGAGACTTGAGCTTGAGAGCTCTATATTTTGTTCTATTTAGTGAAGCTGGATAGGAAAATAAACACACGTAATGCACAATATATTTATACCAACCATAGCACAAAACATTGTATTGAATACCTGTTTTGGACTTGGTTTGACCTTCTTCATTAACAGCTCCATCCACTGGTGCCAACAGGTTGATTCCCAAGGCTTCAAAATTTTTTTATGTCAACAAATTTTCTAACCCTTGTCACTTGAATAGCTTGGTGGGTTTGATGTCCAAATCATACTCTTCGATTTTTTCTATCCACTTCCCCCTTTTTCCTTCAACATCACTTTAGACCAGCATGTCTTTCACAGCAAAATTAGGAACATCGACAATTATTTGAGACTATAACACATAAGTCCTGAAGGCTTTCAGTGCTTTGACCAAAGCATATACTTGTTTCTCCAGAATATTATGTTTGAGCTCGGAATCTCTGAGAACTTTATTTAAAAATGCAACTAGTTGATCCTTTATATATTCATTTTTATGCAACAACACACCGACAATAGTAGTGCGGGGTGCAAATGACAATACCTAAAAGGCCTTTTGATAGTCTGTACTAATCAGAACTGGAGCTTCCTGTAGTTCTTCCTTTATTCTAGAAAATTCTTCTCTTTCTCCCTTGTCCCATTTCACTTCTACATTTTTCTTCAACATATTTGTTATACTTCTCAAAATCTCAGCATAATTGGGCATAAATCTCCTCAGAAAGTTTATTTTCCCCAAGAATCTTTAGATATCTTTCTTGCTTCTAGGTACATTAATGGCCTGAATGGCTTCACCCTTGCTGGGTCAATCTTTACTCCTTATTTAGAAACTATGTGACCCAATAATTTACCTTATTCTAGGGAAAATAAATATTTCTTGGGATTTAATGACAGACCAAACTTTTTGCACTTTTGATTTTTTTTTGCAAATGCTTCAAGTGTTCATCATCTAACCCTAAGAAAACTATTACATCATCCAGATATATAACTACAAACCTATCATGAACGAAGGCTATGTCCATGGCCCTCTAAAATGTTGCACCTGTGTTCATAAGGCCAAATGACATCCTTGCGTACATGAAGGTTCCCTAGGGCATAGTGAAAGTAATCTTCTTTCGATATTATTTTTCTATTGCTACATGATTATACCCAGAAAATATGTCAACCATAGAAAACCTGTGAGCTCCTGTCACCTTCTGTAAGACATAATCCATTTTCGACAAATGATAATTATCTTTTAGAGATTCTCGGTTCAAGTTCCTAAAGTCTACACAAAGTCTTATCTCTCCATTCTTCTTTCTTACAGGGACCAGATTAGAAACCCAGTTTGAATATCTGAGAGGGACTATAATTTTCGCCTACAACAGTTTCTTCACTTCTTTTTCGATTGGAGCTAACAATAATGGATTGATATATTTGAGCTTCTATCTGTGTCATTTGAGTCCTTCCTTCAATGGAATCTTATTCCGAATTATGCTTTTGTCATGTGTTTTCAGGTATTCATATGACCAAGGAAATACATCCATATATTTCTTAAAAAGATCATTGTATCTTTGTTTGTAGTTTTTGGGAACACCTTTGAACAATTTCACTATTTTGGGTTCCTACTGAGTTCCCAAATTAAAATCTTCCATCTCTTCTTCTTGATGTGTTTTATTTCAATCAAAAACAACATCATTAGCATCGAATAATATTTCAAGGGGAACCAACCCTTTGGGGAGCACATTATCTTTCAATTGGATAATCTTTTGTTCACCTATTGACTGCTTAAGGTTTCTTATTTTTTCTTTCTTCTCAGTTTTTTCTTCCTCTTGGTATATCTCAGCATCTTCAAAGTTTCCAATCATGGTCAGGAACTAATTTATCTGTTCATCGTCATCAAACACCTGCCATTGTTTCACATTGTCAAGGATTGAAGGTATATGTCTAATTTCAATTTCATACCTTAACCTTGGATTTATTGGAGGTTTGAAGGTGTTTGGCTGCAACTTCTAAAGAATTAGCTAAACTATTCTCCTCCCTCGGAATATACTAAATATTGAAGGCTTCAAAATAGTTTTCTATCAGATCCCAAACTTCATTCCTATATGATCTCAATCTCAGATGCTTGGTTTGATAATGATTTTTAATTTGTCTTGTTATCAATTCAGAGTCACCAAAAATTGAAATACATTGAACTCCCATATGTTTAGAAACTTGAAGGCTTGAGATTAAGGCCTCATACTCAGCCACATTTTTTGTTGAATCAAATTCTAGCTTAAAAGAGAAAGGCATGAGGTTACCTTCTGGTGATATCAGCAAGAATCCAACACCTATGCCCTCCTTGGAGTATGCACCATCAAATTAACACTTCCAAATCTACCTTGAGTGCAGCTAATTATTTACAACTACTGAAGAGAGTTGCTTCCCCGTGTCTTCAGCAAATTCTGCATCTTCATGCATCATGAAACATGAAAGATCTTCTGTTTCTTGACTATAAATGAGGGAATTTCCTGCATCTTTCTTGGAGGTAGTCTTCACAAACCTTTTTTCACTATACAATCTCCCTTCTTTCCCATTAAAAACCAGAATGATAGTATAAGTGAAATCTAATTTTAGGACACCTCCTAACTTTGCTCCCCAAGATCTTGACATGAGCATTCCAAACTTGGTTGGGATGTCAGCAACCAGTACATCCATGACTATACTCTTTGCTGGGATTTGGGCCAACGAAATTGCTATATATTTAATTAACCCAACACATTTAACCCTTTTGGAATCAAATGAATACAAATCCCTATAAGGTTTGGTAATCTACAATTTAATTTCCTTCATAAGAGAAAATGGCATGAGATTATGGGATGCTCCTGAGTCCATCATGAAATTATGTAGAGTAAAATAATGAAGCAACAGAGAAATATAGAAGGGTGGAACAGAAGGATCTACTTCTTCTACATGAGGACAAAAGGTGACCACTAGATTTTCTTCTTGGAAGTTCACCATGTCACTTATATCTTCCACTTGTGTGAGATTAATAAATTATGAAATTTCTTTCTTGTAAGCTGGTATTCTAGCTAATTCTAGAAGAGGTACCTAGATTTTACCCTTCTCCAACTCTTTTTCCAGAATGAAAGCATGAGTTTGCTTAACGTTCTTTTCAGATTCTTCCTCACTCTTTCTAGAATTTGTCGCTTGTTTGGGTACAGGAACAACTTTCTCCAAAATATTAGTGTCAGTTGATTTTTTTTGGGAAGATTTAGCCTACTTCAAATTTGTTCTATTAAGTGAATTTATAGGTTGTTTCCCCTTACTGAATCGTTTCACAGGGTCCTTTTTCTATGGAGTCACCATCGGAGGACGAACAGAACCTTGTTGTTCACCTTCATTATCCTGCACTCTAGATCTCTTTCTAGACCTTAAATCATATTTTTTATGTAACTCATCTTGCATGAAATCTGTGAATTGTATACAGTATTCATCCATTTCATCTTGATAAAAAGATACTTCAACTTCATCATATTCTCCCTCACAATCTTTATCTTCATCCTCTTATATTGCATACATAGCAGATACCTGATCCTTGACCTCCCTTTGGTCATCTTATGCTAGCTCTGCGGGTGCTACTTCTATATACAACGATGGTTGAATCTGGTCTTAATCTCTTCTTTCCCTTCGCAAAATTTGTAGGGGATGTCTTCTGAATTGAGGGTTAAACCCCCCTTGGTTTTGTTGTACTTCCCTTTGGGAGTTTTTATTTTCCAATTCCATCTTGGCTAGCTTATTGGTTAGATGCTTCATCACCTTTTTTATATCTTTAATTCTTAGATCTTGTGATGATTCTTCTTTTTCTTTCCCCTTCTCTTGGACCGGTTGTTTCCCTTTTTCTTCTCTAGCTGCAATCATATTAGCTTCGATATCTAGAGCATATATATGTATCTTCTCAAGAGTAGGGGCTCTTCTCTCTCTCAATTTAAAGCTAAAATTAGCTTCAAAATGCCCAACCAAAACTACCTTTTCTCCTAAAAGGTGGGCTTCATCTCTATGGGTAAACTATTTTACAATTTGTTGAATCTTTTTACAAACTCAGAAATGCTTTCATTAGGCCTTCTTTTAATTTCATTAAACTCTGATAATGAGTAACCATGATCTCTCTTTTCTCCCCATATTTGATTGAATTGAGTTTATAAATATTCCCTGTTATTTACTGAACCATTTGGTAAACATTTGAACCATTTTCTCGCCTCTCCATCTAGAGACTGCATAAATATTCTCATCACAACATCAAGATGTTCTACATCTAAATTCTCAGCAAAAGTGAAAAACAAGGGTAAATGTTGTTCTGTAGTTACTTCATCTTCTCCAATGAAACAAGGAACTAATTTGAGGTATTCTTGAGACATGGCATTCATTGGTTGCGTGAGATTTAGTGGATCATATATGTTCAACAAAATGGTTGGTGCTGCCATATTTACACCATGGTTAATTGTTCCTTGGGTAGTTGAGGTTGATGAACCTGTTGTGAAAGTGAATGAGGGTGGAGGAAAAACTAATATGGGAGTGGGTTGATGAAAAATGGTAGAAGAACCAACAACTATATTTGGTTGAGCTTGAGTGAAGGCAGTACAAGAAAAAAGCACATTGGTGAGGGTCATGCTTGTGAGGGACCTTTAAGGTCCGTCACCAATGTCACATATGGTGACGGTCCTTAAAAAACCGTCACTGTAAGTGTATATAGTGATGGTCCTTTATGGTCCGTCACCAAAGACATTTTCAATGACACTTTTGGTGAGGGTCGTTAAAGGCCCATCACTAATTCTCTCTTTGGTGACACTTCTAGTGACAAAATTTTAATGACCCTCACTAATGCTCTTTTTGTTACTTTTAGTGACGGTCAAAAAATGTTCGTCATCATTGATCATTAAAAAACCATCACTGTAAGTGTATATAGTGATGTTCCTTTATGGTCCGTCGCCAAAGACATTTTCAATGACACTTTTGGTGAGGGTCGTTAAAGGCCCATCACTAATTCTCTCTTTGGTGACACTTCTAGTGACGAAATTTTAATGACCCTCACCAATACTCTTTTTGTTACTTTTGGTGACGGTCAAAAAATATTCATCATCATTGATCATTCCAATGATTTTTTGATAACGCTATGTGTTTGTTAATATAGTTTTTGTCAAAAAAGTAACAATTTAATACCATTATTTTGGAGTATTTTTTATAATATGTCCAAGGCCATAGTGGTTAGGTTTAGTCAATTTTTTAAGAAGTAATTAGTGTGTATCATTTCCCTCAAGTAATGACTATTCGAATAGAGATTTCCTATGAGTCAACACTTACTTCATATCTATTAAGTTTATTATCTAGAAAATTCCCTTTAGATAAAGTTCCACTATTGTGTTTAGGAAATATATTATTTAATACCTAACCAAGCTCTAAAAAATCTATTAATGAGAAATACCTAACAATCCTCAATAATCTAGGTATACCTTAAATTAATGCTTTGGCACACACTAACATTTCTTAGCACCCCACATGTATTGGAACATCTTTGTACCTAGAACATCTTGTGATGACACTGACACCCAAGCACATGGTGGCATGCGCTAGCACAACATGGAGCTCTCCTAGCATCTATTATCATGTTGCATATAATACTTAGCATGCCCTGGAACACCTTGGTTGAATGCATTGACATACATTAGCACTTGGCACACAATGCCAGTTGGCATGTATTGGGACCTATTATTAGTGTGCCTAGCATGCCCCTTTTCAAAAAGATAAAGTCCTGACTTATTAACCCTCTTATTGATTCTTCCTTTTGTTGCCTTGATGTTGAGATTGCAACAAGATGATGAGCTTAGTGGAAAGAAGTCGCCTTCACTAAGTGGGCCCGCAGGCTATTTTTGGCGCAAAGCCTATTTTTAGACTATGTCTATTTTTAGAAATATGGATCATGTTCGATAAGTTGCATGATGCTATTTTTGGATGGTTGTTAAAGTCGGAAAAAAATAGATGCACTTCTATTTTTAGACATATTGGGCGGAATCTATTTTTAGATTGCAAGTCTAAAAATAGATATGTCGAATATTATTAGCTCTTAATAATATTTGGACTCTAAACATTATCTTATTCTCTTAGAGAACTTCTGTTAAGTGCACAGATGTGGCACAGGAGATGACATAAGGAATTACGCTATTCCTAAGGGTTATGTGGAGCTATTGCATGAAGACTTCAGTTAGAACTCATGTGACAGAGTTTGGTGGAGTTGATTGAGGAAGTTAGTGGAGTTGTATTCAGTTTAACTAATCTAAACATAATTGAGCTATTTGTATTCAGTTTAAATAATTGATACAATTAGTGAGAGTGGTGTGAATTAATTATTAATTAATTCACTAATTATAAACTCATAAATCAACTAAAGAATGCATCAGTTAACTTTAGTGCATGGACAGTTTCAGTGGAGACCAATGCAAAAATAGGTGAAAGAGTAGGTTAACTATCAGTTGTGACTATACTGTTGCTATTTGCAACACACAGATAGGTGGAGTAGCCCATGAGGATTGCACAATTCAAGCCAGGTGGTTTATCTATTTAATGAAGCCATCCCATAGCATTGAAAACGCAATAGAGGCTGGCTATCAAGTGGCAAAAGATTGGAGCATGTGTTTTGCTAGATCTAGCTTGATAGTGTGTAGAAATTGAGGGTGTGCATGAGAGCTTGTGAGGAGCTTTGTACTATGATTGTTACATGATCTCCATGACATATAATATACATATAGTTGGGGTTTTCAGCTTTAAGCTTTCCCATTAAATACTGTGTTCATATGTGTGATTGTTTATGGTTTTAATGTGCGCATGCAATTGATTTTATTTACGCATGTAATGATCAATGGTAGAAGAGATTCTGTATTGTGCATGAAGCTAAAATAGTGTGTGATCAGGAGAATCTCAGTGAATAATATATCATTTATTCAAATTTTCTACATGGTATCAGATCGATATTGATCATTGGAGCAATTGCAAAACATTGAAGCGGTTGAGTTTTGTGCTGGTGGAATTCGAATTTGCAGTAGTGTTTTCTTGGTGTCGAAGTTGAGATGTCTTTCAATGGATTGCGATTGGAGTATGCCCTTGAGGGCAGGTCGAATTATATTGCATGGAAGGACAGGATGGAGGCAGTGCTGGATGACAATGGGTTGAAGGAGTTCATAGATGCAGAAATTCCAAAACCTACTTCTAGTGATGCTGCCATACTTGACGCATGGCAAAAGAAGACAACAAAGTGTCAGAGGATTTTGTTGGAAGGTGTGAAGGATCACATAGTGTCCAGCCTTCATGGTAAATATTCTCCATTCTTGATGTGGAAAGCTTTGACAGATTTATTCCAAAGCAAGAGTGATCAGAGGAAGTTGGCGCTCAAGGATAAACTCATAAACATAAAAATAGAGAAAAGCGACAGTATGCCCAAGTACCTCACGAAGTTCATCCAATGCAGGGATGAGCTGGGAAGTGTGGGGGTGACTGTTGATGATGAGGACTTGGTGAGATTGGCTCTCCTTGGGCTTCCGAAGAGTTGGCATTCCTATCGAGTTACGCTCGATGAATTCGGGAGAAATTGCCGAGGATAGGACGACTTAGGTCGGATCTTGTGCAAGAGGAGATAAGAGGCGAAATTACCGGGGACGGATCTTCATCAAAGAACTCGATGAAGAAAATTGTGCTTTGGGCGCCAAAGAAGGGGAAGAGAAAGAAAAGCTTCTCAATTCGGTGCAGAAGGCAAGAAGCGGGGACATGTCCGGAGTGAAGTGCTGCCTAACTGTCACCAACACGGACATTGCGCCACTAATTGTCCACAGAAGAAGAAAAATAAGCAGACTGCTGGATCTGCAGCTAGAGAGGTCTTAGCCTCACAGTTTGAGCTATATTTTTCAAAAATCGCATGCTTGGTCTCAAGTGTGATGGGTTCAGTGTGGTTTCTTGACAGTGGTGCGTATTTTCATATGACTGGAGACAAAGATTTGTTTACTGATCTGGATGAGAAAGATCTTGGAGTGCACATCGAGATGGGCGATGATGGTAGATACAATGCGACCGGTATCGGTACCATTTCCTTTGAGAGGGAGTCTGGTAAACCCTTCATATTGAAGGAAGTGATGCATGTTCCAGGATTGAAGAAGAATCTTATCTCTGTGGCGATGTTAGAAGACAAGGGATATGATGTTGTATTTAGCGAGGGAAAGGCTTTCCTGCGCAGTAAGGCAACTGGTGAGACCCGGAGGATAGGGGTTCGAGTTAAGAACCTTTATCAATTGTAGATGGCTGCGCGGCAATGGCAGGCAAGGCAGAAGGAGTGGTGAGCCGGGATGATGGCGAGTTGTGGCACCGGAGATTGGGCCACCTTCACCATGGAGCTTTGAAGATACTGCAACAGATTTATACTGGGCTTCCTAAGGGTACTCTTGCGCAGTTAGATCAGTGCAAGGGATGTACCTTGGGAAAATTTTTGAAAGCCACCTTTCACGAGAAGGATAGTCACGCCACGACGATCCTTGTTAGAATTCACACATACGTGTGTGGACCTTTCTCAGCAGCTTCGACATCAAAGCACATGTATTATGTGATATTTGTTGATGATTTTTCTCGTAAGTGTTGGATCTTCTTCATGCAGAAGAATAGCGAGACATACTCAAAGTTCTATGAGTTCAAGGCACTGGTTGAGAAAAAATCGGGGAAGCAGGTGAAGGCTCTAAGGAGCGACAATGGTGGTGAATTCATCTCTGGCAAATTCAAGGAATTTTGCAGCACAGAAGAAATTCGAAGAGAGCTCATAGCACCTCATAACCCATAGAAGAATGGGGTTGCTGAGCGAAAGAACATAACGATCGTGGGTGTTGCACAAGCGATGTTGCATGATCAGGGCCTACCCATACACTTGTGGGCTGAGGCATGCAATGCTGCAGTATATGTGCAGAACCGTTGTCCTCACAGGATACTTGGCATGAGTACACCCGAGGAGGCGTTTTCTAGTAAGGAGCCTGATATTTCCCATTTGAGGATTTTTGGTTCACATGTTTACATTCATGTGACGAAGGCTGCCAGGAAGAAGCTGGAGCCGACTGCAGAGATTGGGATATTTGTGGGGTACAATGATACGCCCCACAACTATCGTGTGTATTTTCCAGACAGTCGCAAGACTGTTGTGCGACGGGATATAAAATTTCATGAGGAGAAAGCCATGAAGTGTTCGCTTGAGAGGGAGCCACACTTGCATGCAGATGAGGAGCTAGTAGTTCCTAAGGATGAGCTGTAGTATGTGGATCAGCCACAAGAGGAATTTCATGGAGTGGAAGAGACCACTCAGGCAACGCCAACCATCAGAGGGCGGAAGCGCACTACAAAAGCTGAGCGACTGGATCAAGATGCAGAGAAGGTTGTAGGAGCACCTACATCACAGCGCAGACAGAGACAGTCACCTGACCGATATACTGGATACATGGCTCTTATGAGCAAGTGTATCGTGACAGAGCCATCCTCTTTCGAGGAAGCTGTGGAGGACCCCACATGGGTAGATGCCATGGTGGAAGAGTATGATTCGATTGTCAGAAATAGTGCATGGGAGATTGTCCCGAGGCCGGAGGGGAAATTAGTGGTGGGTTCGAGATGGATCTACAAAGTGAAGCAGGCAGCTGACGGGAGTGTGGAGAAGTACAAGGCAAGATTTGTTGCCCGAGGCTTTTCATAGATTGAGGGGATCGATTATGAGGAGACCTTTGCACCTGTCGCAAGGTATTCTTCCATACGGACGATTCTTTCTCTCTCAACGCAGATGGGGTGGCACATTCATCAGATGGATGTGAAGACTGCGTTCCTCAACGGAGTCATTGAGGAGGAGGTGTACATAGAGCAGCCCGAAGGTTTCGAGATCTTCAGCAGCGAGTCGCATGTGTGCAGGCTCAAGAGAGCGCTATATGGGTTGAAACAAGCACCTCGTGCTTGGTACACACGGATAGACAGTTATTTCACCGGACTTGGATTCTCCAAGAGTGAGGCGGATCCTAACCTATACCAGATTGTGGTGGAGGGTAAGTTGCTGATCATTATACTTTATGTAGATGATTTGATTTTGACAGGTGATGAGCTGTTGATACTCTCATGCAAGGAGGATCTTGCAAAAGAGTTTGAGATGAAGGACTTAGGCCTCCTTCATTATTTCCTGGGATTGGAAATTTGGCAGCGCAGTGGTGGACTGTTTGTTTCTCAGGGTAAGTATGCCCGGGAGATACTGGAGAAGTTCAACATGCATGGCTGCAAACCTGTTGATACTCCTCTTCCTGGTGGTTGGAGGAAGGAGGATGCTACTTCAGCGGAGGTAGTGGATGCCACTGTTTATCGACAGTTGGTGGGGTCGCTTATGTATCTGGTCAATACATGACTCGACATATGCTATGCTGTTAACCAGCTTTCACAAGCTATGGTTAAGCCAACCAAGCTCTTTTGGAAGGCGAGGAAGCATGTATTGAGATATCTCAGAGGCACATCGGGATATGGATTATGGTACAGACAGTCGGATGCAGATTGGGCAGGGAGCCCAATGGACAGAAAGAGCACATCTGGAGGGATTTTCAGTATCAGGTCGATAGTAGTTTCTTGGTACAGCAGGAAGCAGAGATCTGTGGCACTCAGTTCAGCAGAAGCCGAGTATATGGCAGCAATTTTGGCTGCATGCGAGGCTATATGGATGAGGAAGATCCTAGTCGGGTTGTTCGGTTCATACTTAGAGCCTATTATGATTTATTGTGATAATCAGAGTTGCATCAAACTCTCGGTTAATCCAGTATTTCATGATAGATCTAAACACATTGACATCTGGTATCATCATATCATAGATTGTGTGTAGCGGAAGGTCATGTTACTTTCATACATTCCCACGGAGGATCAGGATGCTAATATCTTGACGAAGGCACTCACCAGGAGAAAATTCGAATACCACAGGGGCAGGATAGGGGTTGCAGATAATCCTTATCTTGTTGAGAGGGAGTGTTGAGATTGCAACAAGATGATGAGCTTAGTGGAAAGGAGTCGCCTTCACTAAGTGGGCCCGTAGGATATTTTTGGCGCAAAGTCTATTTTTAGACTATGTCTATTTTTAGACATATGGATCATGTTCTATGAGTTGCAGGATGCTATTTGTGGATGGTTGGTCAAGTCGGAAAAAAATAGATGGACTTCTATTTTTAGACATATTGGGCGGAATCTATTTTTAGATTGCCAGTCTAAAAAGAGATATGTCGAATATTATTAGCTCTTAATAATATTTGGACTCTAAACATTATCTTATTCTCTTGGAGAACTTTAGTTAAGTGCACATATGTGGCACAGGAGCTGACAGAAGGAATTATGCTATTCCTAAGGGTTATGTGGAGCTATTTCATGAAGAATTCAGTTAGAACTCATGTGACAGAGTTTGGTGGAGTTGATTGAGGAAGTTAGTGGAGTTGTATTCAGTTTAACTAATCTAAACATAGTTGATCTATTTGTATCTAGTTTAACTAATTGATACAATTAGTTAGAGTGGTGTGAATTAATTATTAATTAGTTCACTAATTATCAACTCATTAATCAACAAAATAATGCATCAGTTAAATTTAGTGCATGGACAGTTTCAGTGGAGACCAGTGCAAAAATGGGTGAAAGAGCAGGTTAACTATCAGTTGTGACTATACAGTTTCTATTTGCAACACACGGATAGGTGGAGAAGCCCATGAGGATTGTGCAGTACAAGCCAGGTGGTTTATGTTATTTAATGAGCCATCCCATAGCATTGAAAACACAATAGAGGCTGGCTATCAAGTGGCAAAAGATTGGAGCATGTGTTTTGCTAGATATAGCTTGATAGTGTGTAGCAATTGAGGGTGTGCATGAGAGCTTGTGAGGAGCTTTTGTACTATGATTGTTACATGATCTCCATGACATATAATATACGGATAGTTGGGGTTTTCAGCTTTAAGCTTTCCCATTAAATACTGTGTTCATATGTGTGATTGTTTGTGGTTTTAATGTATGCATGCAATTGATTTTATTTCCGCATGTGATGATCGATGGTAGAAGAGATTTTGTATTATGCATGAAGCTAAAATAGTGTGTGATCAGGAGAATCTCGGTGAATAATATATCAGTTATTCAAATTTCTACACTTGACACATATTGACATACCCTGGCACCCTGCGCCACATCCTTAGCACCTAGCATGTATTTGCATATCTTGGCACTATTAATTGGCACATGATATAATTAGCACACCCTGGAACTCCCAAGCACAGTTTGGGAATTCTTGACATGCCTTGATATTCCCTAGCATGCCTTACCAATGCTTAGCATACCTTGTCACTCCCTCCTTGGCATGACAACTAACACTCATTAACACTAGTCTCTGGCAGTACACATTCCTCATATTCATTAACTTCCATGAATTTTTACCTAGTTCTCCCTTGATGTTTTTTCCTAATACTCCTTAACACTCATCAACATGCATTATCACTCTCTAGCACACCTTAGCACTCTTCAACATTCCCTTCCACTTCATAACATGCATAACATTAGTCCCTGACACATATTGGCGCTTGGCACGTGTTGGCGCTTGGAAAGTCTTAGCATGTATGGAATACGTTAAGATGCCTTGGTATGATTTGGCATGGTTTAATATTAAATTTATTTGTTATGATCAATTGTTGGAAAGTAGATGAGAAGCAACATAGGAATACTTGGCACTTAGAATGCACTAAGACTTTGCACTTGGCACCTATTGCCACCTAGTGTTGGTGTGCCTAGCATGCCCCTCTTGGAAAAGGTAAATTGATGACTTATTAACCCTATTATGTGTTAATTTCCTTGTATTTTAACTTTTTTCTCCATTTTGTTGTCTTGACAGTCCCTGACACGCATTGACACACCCTTGCACATATTGGCATGCCTTATCACTTGGCACATCTTAGCATGTTTGAAATGTATTCCCACTATCTGGCACATCAAGGGGGTGAAGAGAGATGTAGTCCTAAAGTAGGTCGAGTACGAGGGCTGAGTAAGGGTTGTTAAAGGGAGGTCATGATCATCCTCCAAGAGTAAGATCATCATGTGAGGGTTTCGAAGAATGTTGCATACCTTAATGGTCGGTTTGCACTAGGAAGTAGGATGGCATATTTTTCCTTCTCTTCTGGTAGATCAAGCTTAAGGGAGGTTTCTCATGAGAATCTGGGCATGTGATTTCAATGGTGTCTTTGTGTGAAGGCCACATCAAATTCTGAAATGTTGAAATTTGCAACAAGAAATAGTGAGATTGGAAACCAGAAAGGACAAAAAAAAAATGCACCCACACAAGTAAGGAATTTTGATGCACCAGGAGTGAGGAATGTGGGGCGTCTAAATTATTTTTCCCTTAAATAAATTGGACAATAAATTGTAATTCCATCTCATAACAACTTGTGTCAGTTAATTAAGTCATGATGACCGAGTTAGCTCAAGAAATTCAAGTTGAGGGTATAAGATGAGGCATCTAGAGGGATTCTAATATTTTTGGGGTCCAGTTGAAGTTGATGCATTAGTGGGGTGCAAGTGTAATTACCTAAACTAAATGAGTTAAAATTAGTTTAACTAGTTATAACTAAGTGATGAGCTAGTGAGAGGTCCAGTGAATTAAATTAGATTTAATTCACAATGAGTGATTAATCAGATAACTGATAATTCACTATTAATAGTTGCATGCATGTCAGTTTCGAGGAATACCCAACTGAGACAAAGGTTAAAGGGAACATAACTATCAGTTGTATTCAGAGAAAATTTCCCATGTGCAATTATAAAGTCATTGGGATGCCATGATGGATTGCGTAATCAAGAAAGACTGATTTTCCTATTTAATAAGGAGTTAATTCCCTAGGAATTGCATGAGCAAGGCAGGCTGAAGTAAGGATGAAAATTGGCTAAGTACTAGACCGAGTTTGCCTAGATCAACGAGAGACAATTGACAAAGTGTTGGAGAATTCCATGAGAGATTACGCATTGTATTGTTTCATGATTCCTTGAATTAATACACAATAGATATAGAGGGGTTTTGAGCAGTTTCTTTCCCCAAATACATCATGTTGCTGTGCAATTGATAATTTATTTCTCTTACTTTTATGTGATTATGCGATTGTGTTTTGTTTCTGCAAATTGTAGGAAGGATTCAATATCTTGTTTTAATAGATTACAATATCAGAATGAATCTCGTTGGTTAGATTTTCTACATGGTATCAGAGCAGGAATTTTTTGCGCGGCACGTTTGTAGAATATCTGAAGCTTTTGGTGTAAAATTTCAAAAAAAAAAAAAAAAAAGAATATTTGGATTCCTTGCGAAAACCTACCCAAATGGAAAAAAAAAATCGGTCGAATCGGACCTCAGATGAGGGAGATATCATCGATTTAAAATCAACTCTTTTTTAGAAACTTTTTGTAATGTCGGGACAATTACATTGTGCACGAGTCAAGAACCTATATGCACTTGAGGTACTAGATGCATGCAAAGATTTGAGGAGAAAGGAAAAAGTTAGAGACTTGGTGGTTTAGAGGGAGCATCAATTACCTCTCAACATGCATCCTCATGAGAAGTAGTCTCAGAAGGTTGTGGAGTAGTTGCCACAATTGGAGAAGCAGAGAGGAGGTTGAGTGGAACACCTGAATCCCTTAATTATTAATCCCTTAACCCCTAAATCCCTTCCCCCCCAAGTCCTTGGCCCTTAAATATTAACTCTTGAAGCCCTTAACCACTTAGTATCTAAGGCAAAACACAACACCTCAAACCAACAAAATAACCTCTTAGGAGAATCCTTCACCTCTAACTAAGAATATTGGTACCATTTGATTTTTAGAGAACTGGGTATTGGTCTCGAGCGTGTGTGTTTGTGGGTAATGCGCTTATTAACATGTATACCAAATGTACAAGAACTGGATAATTTGAAAAACCTCGATAATAATTGCTCACAATATCTACTCTTCATGTTCACATGGAGCTTGTAGTGTTCTCCCACATAAGGAGTTGAGAATGAATAAATCACTCATAATGACACAACATATTCAACCCTAATGAACAAGGAGCTAACCCTTGATAGAAATATTTGTTTGCTAAAAAACCACAATTGTGTTAATGTATAATACTATACATAAGAGAAAATAAAATGATATTATCCACATCAATTCTTGAAATAGCCTCACATTGGCCACGAGTGGTGAGCCAAGGGGTGAATGTAGGGCACTATTAAAGTTACATCATGTTTAAATTCCTTTTACATCATGAGATTGTTCTCCATTAGGGTTGATGCACCATCACAAGGGAGCATGCCACCTTTTTGTGGGGGAGCGATTAAAGTTATAACACGATTCAAGTGACATACACCTCCAATGTAAATGACATCATTATATGTTTGTGTCAAGTTGTTAAAGAGGTTATTTATAAACAATAAATTTTATACTTGGACTTCATATTTTCATGGCCTTGACTCTAAGATGGATTTGTACTAGGAACACTTCATGCAAATAGGAGGGGGCCTTATTTTTTAACCCTCACACACACAAGAGCACTATATGTTGCCCTTCAGATCCCCCATGGTGGTTTCAAAGCGGGCTTACATTAGTGTCTAGTTGAAACCAATGACATCATGATATTTCTCTTCTCAATAACGTCTTCTAGCTTTGCCATATACACAACATTGAGTTAGAGGATCACCTCATCTAATGATCTTACAATTACAAGTTGTAAAAGTTCACCTGCTAAATTAATACTAAATTTGAGAAATTTTAAGTGACCGAACTAAAAATGACTAACTTAAACGACAAAGTTAGTTTAGGGATAAAATATATGACTAGATAATAAGTGACCAAGCTAAAAACGACTAACTAAAATGAATAATTTAGTCCACAACTAAAATATATGACTAGATAATAAGTGACAAGATTAATAATGATTAACACAAATGACTACTATAGCCCAATAATAAAAATATGACCAAATAATAAGTACAACAAGTATATGAATTAGTCATGTATGTTAGTAATTTTTAATTGTGTCACTCCAGAAATAGAAAATTGCAATTTTGATATTGAAGTGTTTTATTTCACTACAGGGGTCTCTAAATCCATATGTAGTGTTAAATTTAGACAAAGGGTCTTTGAATCCATCTACGATGTTAAAATTCTAAATGCCCCTTTGTCTCTAAATTTTAACACTGTAGATGGATTCAAATATTCTCAACATTAGTTTTTCCTTCCTTCATCGTCGCGGCAAGACTCTCCTTCACTAGTTCATCCAAGGAGGGCAAGGCCAATGGCACTTGAGATGAAGGACAAGAAAAAACAATTCGAAGAAATTCATAACTTCTGAATCTTCTGAAAACCCTAAGAAAGTCATAATACATTGCATGTCTTTCTCTGATCTCTAGGATGAAATGGAAACCAAACTCAAAGCTAGACAATGTACATACATTGAAGATGGACTCAATTTTGGAAACTATAATTTAAAAAGAGGTTAGCTCTACCCCAAAATGACAGTCCCTCCTCCAATACCTTGCCACAACTTCCATAGTTGTCAAATTTTACAATAATAGAACCTCTAAGTACAAGCTTACCATATACTTAGAACTTAGGTTGGAATTTATTTGATTCTTGAACTCTTTAGATGATCACTGAAGATCATTAAATATATAGATTGAAGCATTTTCTTGTAGTTATTGATGAACTTGTTAACCATCCATAGAGGAATACTTCCCTCAGACATGTACTTGATTTTGTCCACAACGAAAGAATCCTACTATGTTTTTGGTATATTCGACAAGACTACATCTTTAAAGTAATGAAGATTTAATTGTTAATGTTTGAAAATCCTTTAAGAGATGGAGACAATCAAATTCACATAGGAGGAGGTATTCCCTTTGTGTAGCGAACCTCCATGGAGAGAAAGCAATAAATGCAAGATTAACCTATTGTTTATGTGATAATTAGGGAATGCATATCCATTCTCTCAAAGATTAGTCTTAGATAAAGAGAAAGAATCTCCTATTTATTCTAAATAACCCTTAACGCTATTTATAGAATACTTTCTCACCATCACAATCACAATAGTCATTTTTTAAGAAAAAAATTACAACAAAACTTTAAATATGCAAATAAATAACCTCCATACATGAAGGTGAAAGCATATTTAAAACAAGTTTAAAGTAAATTAGAATATAATATAGAAAAATTAACAAAAAATTTGATAAAACATTAATTTAAATAATTTTCTTTGACATAAATATATTATTAAAAACTACAAATTAACATTAATAAATAAATAATTTATATAAAACCCCACTTTAATAATGAATAATTACTTAATTTATAATTAAATTATACAAAATATTAATGTATATTGATTCAATGTGACTTAAAGAAATGACATAAGCCATTATAATTATCCCACTTAGTCACTTAGTTTCAATCCTTTGCCCTCTCGTTCCATTTATTTTTCCAAATTAAAAATTAAATCATTTGACTCAAATACGAAAATACAAATATATGGCGCCTCATTTTGCCGCTATTGCATTATCCCTCTTCCTGCCCTGAAAGGAGCTCACGCGCTGAAACGAGCGCTTTTGTACAATACTGGTATGCAATTTCTCTGGCATAAATCCCTGAGACCCCAGTTCTCTTCATGAACGATTTCCAACAGATCATTTGCGTTTCTTCACCGTCAAAACGAGTTCAGAAAAGGTATTTTTCTGCAAGAGAATGCTTAAATTGCAAAATCCCATAATTTTTTTTGTGGCTGTCACGAATCCTGTATGCTCTGTCTTGGAGAAAATTCACTAAACAAGCCAGTGTATTCTACTCTGAACTAAATTTGTTAAAATAGGTCTTGCTCAAAACACTGTTATTTCAGTTTCAATTATTCTAAGCTTTCAATGGAAAAGTTTAACCCTATTTTGGCTTATAGACAATATCTCATAAGCTAAGGCTCTCTATAAATGGACTAGAGGAGGTTGTGCTAAAAAATTTGTTTAAAAAAATGACAGAGTTTGCGAATAAATTCATTGAGTTAAAGGATGGGGATTCTGATACATTTCGAGTAATTTGATTGAATGATTTCTCTTTCTGTTCTGCACATTTCAAATTTTTGGGAGAATGGACATTCATTATTCTGGTATTTGACAGTATTCTATTAAAATTACACAGAGGATGATAGAAAGTTAGGGCTTTTAGAGGCTGGGCGTACAGAATGCCAAAATCTTTACAGGTTTTTGTGAGATTTTTAAGACTGTCAAATAGGATAGAACATTAGGGCTTTCACTAAGCCAAGAAGGCTAATGTGACATTCTTTACAGATTTACTTAAGAGTTACGAGACTGAACATTTTTTATGTTCAGGTGGTTCATAGATATCTTCAAGTGGTTTCTATTTGTATGGAACAAATAGTTTATGTTTGTATGCAACCAAGAATTTGATACATCAACTAAAATATTATGCTTTAACAGGTTTTCCCTTTCAGATCATCTTTGTGTAATAGAATACAATCTTTAATGCTCTTAGTGTATGGATAAGTAAAAACTAATGGATCAAGAAGCAGTGACTATAGAAAAAGTTAGTAATGGAGGGAAACATTATCCTTCACAAGATAACAACGTAGAGGTACTTTTTTGCTGTTTTGGCCAGAATAGGCCATCCAAGTAGGCCTTAGAAGTTACAGAGAGAAGCTCTTTGTTTTATTTTACAACGGCTGAAGTGGAAAATTGTTGCCACATTCTGGGGTCACCTCTGTCCATTATAGAAGGAGGTCTTGTAACCTTCTCCGAGTTTCCAGTTTCTCTCTAAGAAAGTTTGTATGGCAAACCAATGTTCTATTGAAGGTTTAATCATACAAAGGATGCGTAAAATGAAACTCCTTTAGTGAGTCCAAGAAAAAGACCTGGCGAAGAATTGGTGCAAAATGATACCTGTAGAAGAGCCGAAAAAGTTCCAAAATTAGAGCCAACTTCACCAATTAAAAACTGCAAACACCCTGGAATCCTATCTTTAGGACGAGATTGTTTGAAGCACCCCTAAAATTCAAGTATGTTGTTACTGTGCTACCTTTCTATAGACTGGAATTATTTCTTTTATTTAGTCCTGGTTCAAACATTTGAAAGATAGACTTGATTTTTCATCCAATTGATTATGAGACTTTGTACTCAAGGTCACGAGAAAAAAAAATCAATACTTTTCAGCTAGTCAAGCATAAGTTCTTGAAAGTTAAATAGTAACTGTCTCTATCTAGTTTCCCACTGTGCAGCGGGCATATCGCTGATTTTAGCAAGCCTTAGCATTTTCCTCTCTAACTGCATAAGGAAGCAAATTTCTGAACTCTTCCCTGACACACATGAAATTCAGATGCAGTTTCGGCAATGGTATTCACAAATTATAAGAAATTATTGTACAAGAACCTTCTTACAGTCCTTGCTTCTCAATGCCAAGCAGATGCTACAATGAGAATTTTGTCCAACCATCCTTAGACTTTTAGCTATTGCAGTATGATTTATGGAACAAAGATTTAACTGTGTCTTTATTGTTTATTTGCTCTTTCCAACCTGGATTGTTTATCTGCTCTTAACAGTTCATTTCCTTGAGAGCACAAGGCTGCCTTTTAAGTGCCCATTTTCCCTTTATTACACAAATATCCAAAAAAACCTTGTTACCTTGCATATATTCTTTGATTCCTTCCTTCTTCCATTGATCTTCTAGATGATAATATGAAGTTTAATCATAAAAACAAGACAAGGTACACTGCTCATATTCCAGACATGATTTCTTCATTTCTACATGTGCCAGAACCCAGTTGAATTTTCCTTCCTCTTATCATCTTGATTCTTGCTTAGCTTATTCCAAATTCTTAATTTGGAAGTTTACAAAAAAGTTATAGAATCCATAACATCTTGTGTACCTGAGTGGTGCATTTCCAAAATCAATAGGTGAAGTCCAATTTCCTAGCGTCCAAATTCCTTCAATTCACTATTGATACAAAACAAGAAATAATAGCTAGCTGCTAACATTCTCACTTAAAGCTTAACAAGATTCCCAGGAATTACATATATCCTTTAGTGTTTCTAGTCATCAGAATTTAAGGAGCCAGTTTAGAAAATCTCACACATACAGGGAAATCAACAAGAACATTCTTCAAGAGATTAAAGCCAGACTCTCAAAAATTACATCTCTATCATTCCTACTAATAAAAATACGGGTCGATTAGGCTTGTACTAGTGCAATAAGAACATCTACCATGCTAGGGACTAATGTTTTATTCTTATTTGGCACAAAAGTGACCAGGTTTATCCCCATTGCTAGCTTCCAACATGAGTGGTTCCCTCTGGTGATTTCTCACCGTCAACATTTAGCCAACATAAGGCTTGGTCTAGTGGTAAGTTGGACCAAGTTCGATGCTGGAGACCAAACTTCTATTCCCTATAGGCATAGAAGTTTACTAGGACTATCTTGATTAGCTAGCCTGCAACGTTAGTGGCACCCTTAAGAGGGCTTCTGGCCATCAACATGAGCTGCAAGAAAAATGATCTACCAATAAGGGGGAGTGCATATGATGACTTGGGTTCAAACCCTAACAAGTGCACTCCATTGTGTTACTAAGGGCCCATGATGAGGCCAAGAGGAAAATACAAAATTCAAGTCCAAATGGATTTTATATGGGCATAGAAACCCCTCAAATGCGGCAACTTAGCCAATGTTCCACTGTGTTTGACAGTGCTCTTCCCCATGTTATAGTGGGGAAGTGTTTCTCCTGCTTTTGACCAAAAATAAAATAACAACCTAGAGAAGATATTAAAGCCAGACCATCCTTAAAAATCACATCTCTATCATTCTTACTAATAAAAATATGAGTTGATTAGGCTTGTTCTGGTGTAATTTAAGAACACATACCATGCTAGGGACTAATGTTTTATTCCTATTTAGCACAAAAGTGACCAGGTTTATCTCCATTGACTAGTTTCCAACATCAATGGCTCCCTCTGGTGATTTCTCACCATCAATATTTATCCTACATAGGGCTTGGTCTAGTGGTAAGTTGGACCAATTTCGATGCTGGAGACCAAGCTTCTATTCCCTATAGACATAGAAGTTGACTAGGACTATCTTGATTGGCTAGCCTGCAACATTAGTGCCACCTGTTGTGGCTGTGTAATTTATAAGATTGGTAAGAATAAACGACAGAGGACAACATCAAACCGCTTTGGAGTCCAGGACCTATCCTTCCTAGACTCAGAGAGGGCTCTCTCTGTTTTTATGATTTAGCTTGATGGTTATAAAGGCTGATATTAGGCTAGTAATAGAAATTATGAGGGTTGTTTGTTTTGATTGATTATGTTGTTGGACAGATAGAGCTATGAAACTTAATCCATTGAGCTATGGAATCATAAAAGGCTGAATTGTGTATCAACTTTTCAAGGGCATTCACAAGGCAAGCTAACTATGCAGACTGGATCTTACTGGCAGTGTGAATATGAGATGGAAGAAAACAATGAGTTCAGTAATAGCTAAAGAGAAGTTAAGAATTCTTTAACTATACTTCAGAAGAAAACATTAAGATAGTAAACACAAACAAAACTAAGGTGCTCTCTTAGCAAATCTTAATCTAAATTTTTTGTTTCACAATAAGAAAAATTGATGCTCAGCATGAAATACAGAGAAAAACATTAACACAGAAGAAATATCACCATTAACATAGCTCAAGAATCTTGTGAACGGTCTCTTATTATTGATGCCCTAGCAAAAACTATAGTGCTCCAATACAATGATCTTTACAACACAGAGTCTAACAAGGTCCAACCCTTGATAATGAAAATACAAGCAGTATTTAACTGCAACTATGCTCGTTGCCCTAATCTACTTCGGCAATCTTCATTAACTATAATTTAATTAGAATTTGGCAACTGTGGCCATGCAAGGCCTTGAACAAAAAATATCTTTGGCAAAATCGACTGTAACATTAACTTTGGCAGCTCTTCGTAAATAAAAAAAGGTATGCTGAAAGTGGCCGAGGTGGTCACAAAGAGGCAACGTTGGGTGGCTTTGACATCTGGCTCTGCCATTCATGCCGCCTTTCCTAAATCATTAGTTCTAATGCGCCGCTGGCTACCATGTGTACCCTCGAATATCTCTGTCCAATATTTTCCATCGGTCACCAATTTTTGCATCTACATCGTCAATTTATTTTCCTAGCTTTTGAAGCATAGCATCGATCCTATTTATCATAGAAGATGAAACATTGCTTCCTACAGAAACTTTAGTCGCAAGACACTTTGCATCCTTTGATAGCTAGACACAAAGAATCCTTCGCCCTTGTTAGGAAAGGTTGAATTGGTGGCTTCACATTGCTGTTTACACTCAGTCACACTGTCTGAAGGAAGATATTGTGTTGCCTTCTGTGGTATCTCAAATATACCCTTTACAAAACAACCAATTCCTCCTGCTATCATAGTTTCCTCCATGTGGCCCTCAATTATATCATGTAACACCTGTGTTGGAGTTCGCTTGGCCTTTTTTCCATGGTATGACATTTGTTGCTGCTTGTAATATCTTACTTCAACTAATGATTCTTCTCTTGTTTTCTCCCTCTTTGTCCCCTGATAGGAAGAACGTTGCCATATAATGCCATCCTGCTCAAGTATGGGTTTATAATCGGAACACCTTTTTTGCTCCTCTGTAGCCTTCCTCACGGCATTTTCATGCTCAGCTAATAGCTGAAAGCATTTCATAATCGCAGGAAGCTTTGCCTCTTGGACAAGGCAATTAAGACCTCTGCATGAAAAATGATGAACTCAACAACATCCAAACCAAATCAATAGCAAAACACTGGCCATACACATTCTCCAGATTTTCCACTACAATGTATTCTCCTTGTGAAAGCTTAAACTTTTGAAAGTGCATCATATCCCATTTCAGGGATAGACTCAAAATAGACATCAATATTCAGAACAGGTGGACCAACAGTCCCGATCGTTGAAATAACATTTGGAAGAAAAAGAAAACTTCCCGCAAAAGTTTCTGTCAAACCATAGTCCTGTACAACATGGAAACATGTCACTACTCGTAGAAAATCTTCAACATGTCTTGCAAGTGGAGCTGCTCTTGATGAAATTACACGGACATGTTCTCCGAGACCTTGTTTAATCTTGTTAAAGACCACTTGATCAAAAAGTGGAGATGCTTTTTCATGTTTCAACCCTTTGCGCATATTATTAAGCTTGTATTTGTATGCAAATTCAAACATCTTTCTATTTAGAAATCCTCCAATGATGATCTTCTGGTTTAAACCTGAATATATGCGATCAAAAAAACATGTGGGACACCACATAAGACAGTTGGTTTTAGTTCTGCTTTATCCTCCACCAAAAGCTTCACATCCCCGCGCCAGAAGCCTATTGAAGCACTTTTTGATATGAAAAATTCCTCTGTCACCCAATAAAATATATGTGCTAGAGGAAGAAACGAGAAATAAACATCCTTCTCTACGAGCTCTTCATTCTGACATTTAAGAAAATAAGCAATTTCGGTCACCATAGAAACAATGTTTTCATTTGTGATCAATATGCCTTTAGGTTCACCAGTTGTGCCATTAGTGTACATTATCGTGCAGATATCGCTCTTTTTGGGTAATGATTGTTCAAACCTCCTTTCCTTACCTAGCAACAAAAATTCGTTCCAAGTATAGACTTTGAGCGTTTGTTTTACGAAAACCCGAAATCGGATTTCGGAGGGCCCAGCAGATGGTAAGACATATTGTGATTGGGGGGGGGGGGGTGCAAACATATCCTTCGCTTTCCACGTGGTTAATGGCTGAGTTTGAAAAGTACCTATTTCGAACCCCCCCTCCTCCACTAAAATTCGAAACACTGAGGGGGTTCGAAATCAACTTGAACTGTCAATCTAAACCAACGGTTATCCTTCATAAGTCAAACATGTGTGAGGTTTAGCATAATATCGGCAGAAGCTCCACTGCCATAGTGTTATAGTTCTTAGCTCTTAAATCTCCTTCTACCAGACCATCCTCTGTCGGAACACCAATATGCATAGCCTTACTTGCATCAGGTTCATCTTGGGATTATCTTCCTCCACTTCAAGAGATCTCTGCTCATTTGTAATAATAGATTTTGAATTGACAAAACATTCAGCCATTTCATTGTTTATATTGCTTTTAGACACACTTGTCGTTGTTGATATAGTGTGGGGAAAAGACTTGTTTTCATATTTATAACATGGAACCACCAACTCAATCATTTGAGAATCTTCACTGCCTCTATGTATATGCTCAATAGAATCTTTACTGAGGCTTACTATTTCATTGTTTTTTTTTCGCTGATTCAATGTTTTGCAATGTCATATCTCTAAAACATGGGTAGTCATCGACTGTCACTCTCGCTATCTCCCTGATTTCTCTGTTACTAATTGATAGCTCTCCACCAGCTTTATTTGACGAGCAATAATGTCAGCACATCTTGGAAGAAGTTCAACTGGCTGCCCTCCTGGGATCACAATATACTCAATAGCAAGTCTGGCTTCTTCTAAAGCATCAATCTCTTCTCGGGAAGATCTTTTCTTGGCTGCTCCATCTGATATCTCAATATCATTCTTAAGCTTTTTGAATGAATTAAAATAACTTGCACCAAGAGTCTCCAAACCAAGAATAGTACGCATGACCCTTACCATCTCCGCCATTATGTTTGTCTTCATCACAAATATGGGTAGACGTTGATATTTAGCCACTCCTCGAATCCATGAATTCTCCTTGAGCTTAGAATGTAAAGCAAGAATTGCATCAGCTGCTCCAATGTCATTTGTGAATTTAACTGCTTTCTCTAGGCCCATTAGTTCACTACTTGCTCCAGATCAGCCTCCATGATCTTTTATAAGTATATAAAATAAGTGGTGAATCATCATCCTTCCGAAATTGCTCATAACTACCTTTCAACCCAAAAAGATCATCATCACCACTCTCATTACCAGCCTCAAAAACACCATCGGACTCTAAACATGTCAAAGTGCTCCTAAAATGGCTTCCAATGCCTGGTTCTATTGTGGTAGGACTTCCATCTGTCACTACCTTCATAACCATCTGGCGGGCCTCAAATGATGGAGATTTTCCTATTCACAACATATAATGGAAATTTTATATGAAGTTTGAACAGGCCAAGATAGATGCTTGATTAATTATTTTTGTTTTTGAATTGACATTGCATACAGTATCATCCAGCATATTTATCCCCTGGGATGGATATTAAAAATTTATAGAGCACCTGCTAATATGGCATCCACAGTTGCTTCTAAGCTGTGATGAATACGACATTCGGTCCTTGATGTCATCTCTACAGCATAAGTAAATGAGGATGGTCCTTTTCTCTCAAGTATAGCCTTCTGAACTCCCCTTCTCTTTGCCTCATCATCTCCAAGGGCAACACTCTACACACTCTCTACAAGCATCTCTAAAGAAGGATTCTTTATGATATTTTCAATAGTCATTCCATGCGCAGTTCCAACCAATTGGATTCCACGCTGAGAAATAGTACTCGCTACGATTGCTTCAGGCTCTATTCCAATTTCATCAATAATAACTGTTTGAGGCATATGATTTTCAACTGCTTCAATCATGACTTTATGTTGCATATCAACATTTGGTACTTGCATTCTCTGTGACCAACCAATGCATGCATGAGGGATGTCTCCATCACCAGCTATTTCATTTGATGTATCAACTACCACAGTTCCATATTAGGCTGATTGGATGGGAGAGACATTGATGTTTCTGAAACATCAAACATATTTCCCAATTTCATATCTACTCCCTCACTTATTGCTTCAACACTACCAACTGCAATTTCTTCTACTATCAAGACACTCTTCTTCTTCATTATCTGAATGTGAATCAAATTCAGCATCAGAGGAAGATGATTTTGCCTCTGATTGAACTTCAAACCCCTCATCGTCAAATGAGTTAAACCTATCAGTTCCATCTTTGTGTTTCCCACTATCATCTGTGCCATCCACAGCCTGAGAAATGCCCTCAAGATTGGGTTCAATTGCAACATCATTTGTGTCTACAGTGGGCTTTGATTTTTTGAGAAATATCTTGTATTTTAACATTGATTTTGCTTCTTTTCACAAAGGCTTTCCTCAATTGTCTACATAGAAATTCCACCTCCCTTTGTCCTGTGACAAATACCAGTATACCACCAGGTGGTAACTTCTTATGAATAGCTAAGACCTTTTTGTAAGCCTTCCCCAAGTAATCTACCAGCTCTGTCTTTGCTGAGAGATGAATGGTTATGGGAAGTTTCCTTGTAGCCACTTCTACTACAGATGGACTCGAAATAGGAGCTACAAAATTTGCGCCCAAAGGAGCACATTCAAAAGCCTTAGAAGTGGCACTGGTTTGTGTATCTAGCTTTGTTAACAAGTGGCTAAGGGATTCATTGTTGTGAGTGTCGATAAGATTCAAGATACTGAGGCATCATACAACATAAGTAGCAGGTCCAGGTGGTGGGGCACTAGTTGGTGAAGCCAGTTCAAATTTGTTCCATTTCTGCTAATGAATTTGAAAATATGCAGGACAAAGTGTAAATTTGAAATTTATCCCATGACAACACCACCCTGAATAGGGCTTTTGGCTATCAAAAATATTTGCAAGAAAAAATGGTCTACCAATAAGAGGGAGTTCATATGATGACTTGGGTTCAAACCCTGACAAGCACACTCCATTGTGTTACTATGGGCCCATGATGAGGCCAACAAGAAATACAAAATTCTAGTCCAAATGGATTTTATATGGGCATATAAAACCCTCAAATGCAACAGCTTAGCCAATGGTCCACTGTGTTTGATAGTGCTCTTCCCCATGTTATAGTGGGGAAGTGTTTCCCCTGATTTTGACCAAAAAAAAAATAACAACATAGAGTGTTGTAATATGTGCACCTCAATGCAATTGATTAATATCAAAGGCGGGTCTTTTTTCCATCTTGGTAACTCCCTCATTATCGCAAAAAGAATTATGCTTATCCTAATGAACTTGCATATCTGCAAGTATTTTCCCAATCCAAATTGCTTGACATGCCCATTTTGTTGCTACTCTGTCTTGAGTTTCCTACATTAAACCTTGGAAGTTAGGGGAGAGACAGATCTAGTGATACAACCTTTTCCAAGGAATTTGATACCTTTTGCAGGGAAACAAGGATCAAGAGAATGCTAAGAATGTGCTTGTAGAGTAACAAATCCATCATTGAGATAGCTAAAACCATGATCCGGGACATGGATTTACCCATGTGTCTTTAAGCCAAAGCTTGCAACACATTGTCTATATCTTGAACCAATGTCCTCACAGGATCTTGAAGGACAAAACACCAAAGAAATCTTTTGTTATTGAGAAGCCACAAGTATTAAATTTTTGTTTCCCTTTTTTTGTCCAATTTATATTCATATTCATGATGAGAAAAGCACTAATATTGAACCCTTGAACATAAAGGCGGTCTTTGTTGGATAGAGTAAGACATCCAGGGCCTACATGATCTAAATTAAAGTGCAACTTAAGACATTGGTGAGAAAGGATATGAAGTTTGATGAAGATGAATGGTCCTCAAAAGCATAGAAACATCCTATAGTGATTAATGCATGTGAAAATGTTGTTCCAGATTCTGTTCTAAAACTGAAAAAGAAATCAATGTCAGATCAGCAAGATTCTAGTCAAGGAACAGAGACCTAATTACTTACTAGTGTAGCCAGGAAGTTAAGATGGCTTACTCAAACATTGTAGGGTGTACAGGAACAAGTGGGAGCATCTAAGTCCACGTTTCAGGCGAGTTGTCAACCTAAGAAATTTCCTACTTATGTTGCACTAATGTCTTCTATTCTTCAGACATTGCCCTCCCTTTTTTACTTCAATTTCATCTTTGAGAAAGGATGTTTCCTTGGTAAATTTTTGTCATTGTATGTCAAGGGGATTTGATGAGCTGAGGAGATAAATGTGGCACTTGATGAGCAGTGGCTCACAATTGAGGGTAAACTAGCTTTCAACTGAAAACACGTAAGTGTGTTCTTCCAAATGATCATTGAGAAATGTCTTTCAAAGTTGCTGGAAAAAACTCTGGGCACAAATTTGGACTAAAATTGACATCGTTGTTGTGCCCTTGGGATTGATTTCTTTTACATGTAGTTTATAAGTTGCAGATATAAGGATACCATTTTGAGATCATGATGTGCAAATATCCTGAGCTCACATATTTTTGGTGAATGAAATAAGAGGTAGTGGTGGTACTAGTGTGAGAAAGAAAGACCATCCTCCTTTATGAATTATTCCTTATAGGTATAACTGCTGTAATGAAGTGAGTTCTAGGTGGGAAGACTATTTTCAGTAAGCTACAATGGTCCATCAAAGTGTTTTTCGGTTAGTTCTACTGCCAGACTTGGCAAGAGATGGCTCAAAATTCTTGCAAGTGATCCACCAAATATATATCATGGAGAATTGTCAACTCAAAATGGCTACGATACAGACTAAGGGATGCATCAGGGATCTGATTTATGATTTCTGGTTGTTTACCTTGTTTTTGTAGCTGATTGGATTGTTGCCTTAAGGAGTTCATGCTAGTAAACTTCCTAGTGGACCCATAAAAGAAATATGTTCATAATCATTTAAATTCCTTTCATGTAGGTTGTCATATCGAAGGACTTACCCATGGCATGATCAAAGCAACTGTAAAGAAAAAGAAAAGCAAACTTTTCTAAGCTTAATGACTTCTTTCCATTGCTAAGCTAACTAGGACAACCTTGAAATATTTTCAAGAAATTTCTATGATGATGCTAAATTGGTCTTGCAAGGCCTGTTAATGGAAAATTTTACAGCTTGATTTCACAAATGGAAATTTAGGGTGACTAAAATATCTTCTATAAAGTGCAGAGGACCAGTCACCAGAATGCAAAGAATTGTTTTGCTACACTGTTTATCTAAATTGATGGATAGACTCTTAACCGGACTCCTCAAACGTTGATGATGTCATAAAATGATTGAGGGGCTCTTCCAATTCAGCACCATACCCAGCATATTCATGATCATCTTGGATGATATTTAGGCCATTAATGAGATTGGAAAGAGGGCTCTCATATTGGAATCAAATTCAGCATATAAATAGATCTATCTAGGTTTGTACAATAATTCAACTCATCTCAAGGTGGTACAAAAGTCCCTGCAGGTCATCAAAAGCAATGTCTTTCTAATTTATTTCGTCATTTGAGTGAATGCCAGTGCTTTGTGCCTTACTGATCTTAAATTCTTAACTGTCTGAGTAAAATCACTAACTTCTGCAATTTACCACAGTCAAACTGTATAAGTCACCTATCAAGAAAGAACAACTGCCTTCACACAATAACAGGTCTAAGAGGTTCAAGAAGCACACTGAGCTCTTTTCTAGCATTATTTTATAGGATTCAATGGCTTAAAACAAAGTATTCTGATTTAGTACACCACTAAATTGGTAGAGGTGCTCTTGTAGCTGGAACTGCAAAGACAAAAGATTTAATGAAGTTCAACAACATTTGACACCACTATGAATGTAACAAAACAAGATCAGTAAGTCTTGATGAAGACTTCAGATAGCATGAGCTTCATTCATTGTGTGAAGATAAGTATATTTATGATACCAAATCCCTTGAAATAGAATTGGGTATAGGGTGGTGGTCTCACTCTGAAGACAAAGGGTTCACAACTGCAGCAAAAAAGACACTAGAAATATTTAGTTGTGTAAAGTTTAAACAAGGCCTCTTGTCTTGCAGATTTTTGGGTGAATGCCTTAAAAGCGTTGATGACTGTGTGAGCCTTGTCAATATTCGACAAAAAGGTTGTAAGTTCATTCGTGCTTGAGAACTATCATACTTATCCAAAACAATTTATGTGCTTGTTATGTATCTAGACTCTACCTACTTTCCTTGTTTATGGTATAACATTTTCGGTTCAGTCCGTTTCGGTGCTTATCCTTCTGTTTATAGAACCTCATATTGTGTCTTGTTGGATAGGGGATGCAGTTGGGATCAATAAACCTAAATGCAGCCTTGTCAGAAGAATCAATAGGTTTGTGTGTTGAAGATATTTTCAATTATCTGTTATCAATGTAGGTGTTAGCCCCCCTTGGTGACCCAACAAATTACATGCTAAATTTTCTCTTTAAATAGGCCCAAATTTTGATAATTTTTGTGAGATGGATGTCCATCTGTATAGTATCAATAACAAATAAGATGAAAACTTCGACACTTTATGCAAAGGAGATCAAAATAGTGATCACAAGCCTAAGATCATTGACGTATATCAAGCCATTAGATATTATTCATTCTCAACATAAAAAGTACTAGGAAAATGGAGAATCAAAGATAGGAAGAATGTGGGAGATGTCCTTTCTGATGTCTCTCTTATGAGTTTGGGATTTTTTCCTGTTCTTTGTAGTTGTGTTGAAAAAAATAATGTTGCAAACATACCTTTAGCTGTAATTGATATGCTCTTAAAAGGTTTCCTTGCATCTAATACATGGGTTCCTGTTTTTCAAAAGAATTTTCCCGCAAAGTGTGTAATTAGTCAGCTTCAACATGATAGTTGGAGAGATTAAGCTCTTGCAATCCTGAATTTACGTTTATCTTTAGCATGTGTTAGAGGAGGTGCTGAGATATTGCAGTTTGCTGGGATTTTTTCAAGCTTGTCAACATTTAGTCACTTCCTACGGGATGAACTTTCATCGAGCTTTAGAGATAGAGAGGGTCCATTCTCTGTATGGCATAAAGATAGACAGTGTGATGGGTTATGGGGTTTAGGGCTAGCAGTTGTAACAATGAGGGTGAATTATATTGGGGAAAATGCTACTGTTGTTTCAGTTCTAGACAATGCATTGCCATTTTTATTTTTATTTTTATTTTTTCCGAAAAAGATTATATCTTGTGTGCATTGTATGTTGCTGACCTTCCAACCGATGCACTTGGTAGGAAAATAACATAACATAAATACCCTAGACTTCTCTTGTTGCATTACGAGAAACAGAGCATGCCATTACTCTTATGTGCCATCTTGCAAAGAACCGAGTGACATGACTACATGTTATGCAATGTGTAGATTTAGAACTCAGGGAAACTAGTATACATCTATTAGCCTTTATTGTTGGAGAAGGTCTTATCTATACTCAAGATAATACTAGGGAAAGTATGTTTTTTCAATGCCCTCCCATTCAAAAGGAAAATCTAGGTGCACATGAAAAACCTTAAACAACAAAAATGGATGGTTTGGTGTTTCAACAAGGGGATCTATGGCTAAAAGAAAATGGTGGATATCATTGTAATAATTTGCACTTGATCTTGGAACAAACATTTTGTCATTATTCTTGGTAAAGGGTGAAGCTAAATCAGAAAATATCACTGCTTCCTTTACGAAATACTTAGATTTGGTTTCCTTACAAGTGTTCATAATAAATTTTCTAATTTTGAATTTTTTGTGAAGGCAAGCAAAAGCAACAATTGAAAGAGTAGAGGAAGCTGGCAATATCGATCTTGTTCATTTTGTAGAGCTTCCAGTGTCTGAATATAACACATACCCAGTAGGAATGAGTATTTAAATATGAAAGTCATTGGTTTGATGTATTGTTTCTTGGGTCCAGAGGTGTGGCCAAGTACAAGTGAGGTTTTCCTTTGGCATGGAAAGTACATGCTTGAGACCTTGAAAAGATTCCAAATGATTGTTTGTAAATCCATGGTCACCCCACTGATGCCAATTCTAGGTTGCATGCTGACTTGAACTCAGATATGGTAGATCCTTTGATGTATAGACAATTTATTAGATACTTGATGTAACATCAAACTTGATGTATGTTTCATAGTGAACACCTTGATCTAGTTCACAGTTGATCTAAGGTATATTCATAGGGTAGTTGCAAAACATGTTCTTTGATATTTTTAGGGTACAAAACAATATGGTTTGAAATATGCAAGAGATGGTGAGTTGATGCAGCATGGATTTACTGATTTTTATTGTGTAGGAGATGCAAGTGATAGGAAGAGTACTTTCTGGTGCTGCTTCAATTTGGGTTTAGAAAAAATTTTCTGGTTGACTAGGAAGCAACGTTTAGTGCGATTGAGTTTAGAAGAGACAGAGTACATTGCAATCAACACTACTAGTTGTAAAGCCATATATGGCTTCACAAGTTGATTGCAGCACTAACATGTGAGATGTTGGAGCCCACTTGGGTCAATTGTGACAATTAAAATTGTGTCGAACTCTATGATAGTCCAATATTCCATGATTGCTCCAAGCACATTAAAATCAAGTACCATTTGTTGGGAACATGTTTTAGAAGGGAGCAATTGATCTAGAGTACATTCAGATAGGTTGCAAATATCTTGACTAAGTCCTTGGCCAAGGGAATTTCAAGATATTCATGGGGAGACTTGGATGGGTGGAGAATAATTTTCTCAATAAGAGGTAGTATTAAAATATTGTACCTTGGATAGTCTTTTACAATCTGGTTGCACATGTGGTACTCCTTGGCACATGTATGAATGAGGTATGAGTGCTTTAGTTGCGGAATTTCGACAGGATAGTGAGGGGCACACTTCCTCTTTCCAAATTCAACAGTATGGCACTTTAATTGTGAGGGAGTGATCAATCTTATAGATTGGATTGTTGCTCTGTTCTTAACAATCTATTCTCAGCAATTTGCATGTGTTTTCCATGTAAAATAGGGTGCATGCACTTTTCAAGTGTTAGTTTTAAATTCATTTAAGTAGTTTGCTAATTTTGACCTAGTCTGAAGTCTAGTTAAGAAGGGTGCATGCAATCTAGCGATAGGGTGTAGATCTCAAGGAGATTTTATCTCTTCCTTGGAGCACACTAATTAAAATCTGTCCATTATGTAGAGATAGGATGCAGACCCCAATGACCTTAAAACATGTACTTGCATATTTTTAAGTTTTGTATTGTCACCATTATTTGACATGGGTTTGTAGTATATACTAGCAAGTTGTACTAGTCACTATTATCAGAATTCAAGGTTGGGTTTGGAATAATGGACAATGCCAAAATGGAAAATATGCAGTAAGAATGTCTACAGGTTTCAATCTCCACCTATTAGTATGAACGCATGCAGGTTCGAAACTTTACCTTTCTTATTCCATTACACTTCCCTAACATTGTGCTGGGATAAAAAATCGTACAAAGTTTTGTATCACGTTTAATTTGTTGAAAAATACAGAAGAAAACTACAGTTTAGCTGCTGAATATCCATATCTAGATATGAATCTGACCTATCCATGCTAAAATTAGAATCATATGCCATTGGTGTTCACGTCTTCTCCTTTTCCCCATCTTAGTTTTCTTTAATTTTGCTATATGAAATTGATGGTAATACCAGGTAAGGATGGACTTTGTAATGCTTTTTCTTTTTTTGGAAAACATGTCTTATATTTTTAGAAATTATTCAAAAACAGTAGAGAAAAAAGTGGATATCATAAACTCTTATCAAAATATAAGAGCATATAAAAATAAACAATGGGATCTAAACATTGGGCATCTTTGATCAGTAGTGTCTTTGGCCAAACGGTGATGGTATACCTTATCCCTCCACAGAACATAAGCATAGAATGAGCTATCCTCATGGTGAAAAACATAAATCTTCCATAGATTGAATAATGCCAAACTCTGTAAGGACTGCCATATCCCAAAGAGGGCAATACGAACTAGAGATTGACAATCTCCAAAAGATGTAGAACACCAATGAATCTTTCCTGGAAGTAGAACTGAACATTGATCATCTATATGTCTCCAGCAGTGTTTGAAAAACTAACACTCACAAAATATAGGTAGGACACTGGTCATCAGAAAGGATGGTGGAGAGGGAGGCATTCCATAGGTTCCATGGGATGTGCCTTCCTTGTGGCCGAGTAGTGTGGTGTTTAGGGGTTCGGTGCCTTGGAAGGGCTTGTATCTACATCTTCTATGAAAGAACAGTTGCAATTGAGTTATCAAGAGAAAGAACAGTTGCAATTGAATTAATAATAGTGAAATATGAACTTTTGTAGTTCTACTTATGTAGCAGCGCCAATATTGACAATCAACTGCTCTAGAGATTGAATTCTTTATGGAAGAAATCCAAGATATTTGTGGCAATTTTCAAGCTTATTATGTGAGTCGATGAAATCTTCCTTACCCATTACTCTTATGTGCCATCTTGCAAAGAACCAAGTGACATGACTAAATGTTATGCAAGGTTCCTTACCCATTACTCTTATGTGCCATCTTGCAAAGAACCAAGTGACATGACTAAATGTTATGCAAGGTGTAGATTTAGAACTCAGGGAAACTAGTATACATCTATTAGCCTTTATTGTTGGAGAAGGTCTTATCTATACTCAAGATAATACTAGGGAAAGTATGTTTTTGTGATTCCCTCCCATTCAAAAAGAAAATATAGCTACACATGAAAAACTTTAAACAACAAAAATGGATGGTTTGGTGTTTCAACTTTCAACAAGGTGATCTAAGTTTTGAGAATTTGTAGGGCTGGAGGCTAATTCAAATTCTCTTCTTGATAATTACTTGTGAGTTTACTTGAGTTACTTATGTCTTCTCTTTCTTAACTTATTTAGTCTTTCATGGGAGAGGTTTTTCCCTCACTCTAGGAGCCTAACTTTGTGTCTTTTGTATTTTGGTAATGGATGGTTTGGTGTTTCAACTTTCAACAAGGTGATCTATGTGTTGAGAATTTGTAGGGCCAGAGATTAATTCAAATTATCTTCTTGATAATTACTTGTGAGTTTACTTGAGTTACTTATGTCTTCTCTTTCTTAGCTTATTTAGTCTTTCATAAAGTCAATTACCAAAATACAAAAGACACAAAGTTAGGCTCCTAGAGTGAGGGCAAAACCTCTCCCTCTTGGAGAGGAAAACCCACGAGAAATATAGATCTTCAAATGACAAGTACCATGACTAAGACTTAGACCCTTGACCTATGAATGCTTCCAAGACCTCACTACTGCTTCTTTCGCTGCTTCCAATGCTAATCCTTTATATTTTCATCGTCTTACACTGATCTGCTTCAACATTTAGAGAACTTGGTTTCTGCTTCTATTTTCCTTGGTTTAGTCAAGAAACTTCTTCTTACTTCATATTCACTTGAAATATATATATATATATATTACTTTCTTTTTAATACTAAGAATAGGAAGGTAAATCTCCGATTTAGCTTCCTTTCTTTTACTTTCTCTCTATGTAGATATACACCACTTCAGACTTTAGATGATTAACTTGGAAATTCATATCATAGTATCCGCACACTTTTTCAATATCGATCTGTATATCTGTGCACTGGATTCTAATTCTTTAAAGGGTGCTAGCTCAATGGAAGAGCACCTGCTTTACAAGCAGGAGGTTGGTGGTTCGATTCCATCGTGCCCTGATATTCATATATAGGGAATGACGAAGATCAGTTTTTGGTGATGGATGCTCTTTTGACCATCACCAATGAGTTTATGGTGAGACTTTTCGACCCTCACCAAAATATGAAATGGTGACGGTCAACAAACGCCACCATATATATGCATCAATAGTGACGACCATTAAAGGTCCGTCACCATAAATTGTTGTTGTTTATATGAAATGGTGAGGGTCACTGTTTGTCATTATAGTCATTATTCGTGATGGACTTTGATGTCACCAATGCGTTTTATGGTGACGGTCAATGAACGTCGCCATATATATATGCACCAATGGTAGCTGACCATGAAAGGTCCATCACAAAAAAATCGTTGTTTTTCATATAAAAATGGTGACGGTCACTATCTGAGTCATTGTAATTAATATTTGTGACGGACCTTGAATGTCACCACAACGCATAATTTTAGCGACGCCACCTTTGGTGACGTTCGGTTTTTGGTGACGGAGGCTATTTGTCCGTCACCATTGCTCATATGAAATGGTGGCCGGTCACTATCCGTCATATAAATAATTATTGGTGACGGACCTTGGAATGTCACCACAACACCTATACTTTCCGGCGATGCCACCTTTGGTGACGTTGATTTTGGTGACGGAGATATTGTCCGTCACCATTGCTCCATATGAAATGGTGATGGTCACTATCCGTCACTATAAATTATTATTAGTGACGGACCTTGAATGTCACCACAACACCTATACTTTTGGCGACGCCACCTTTGGTGACGTTCAGTTTTTGGCGACGAAGGCTCTTTTGACCCTCACCAATGAGCTTATGGTGACCATTTTCGCCCCTCACCAATGTGCTTTTTTCTTGTAGTGAGGTAAAAGAAAAAGACTCGAAATAATGTTCTTCTAACTTAGGTTCTTGAAAATGAATGGGTGTGGAAGAATAATCTTGTTCCAAGAAAGAGATTTCCTTGCAAATATATTAAAAAAGAGGGTTATGAGAACTACTGTCAGGAGGAGATAATGTAGGATTAGGTAATGAATTTTTTTTAGGTTTTTCAGCCTTTTCAGAAACTAATCTTTCTGGGTCTGGAAAAGTAGGGACTATCTACTGTGAGGTATATGACCTTGTGTGAGGCCTTTTGAAAGCCAAAATTTTGAAAATAAAAAACACAGCCCAATATTTCCTCCTCACTAAACAACCAGATGAAATAATGTAAAAAACACAGGGAAAAATAAACTTCGTTTCTTCATTCCTAGAAATGGCGTTAGAAAATGTTGTATCTCAAGAAACAATCCCTTGGTTGTGGTAAGGAATCAGTGCTTAAGACATTTTATAAATGTATGTCATAATTATGATATCAAATGGCCTCTGTTTAACACCTTCGGAATTTAACTACTTAATACCCTCAATAATCTGATATAATGAAAGCCTTCACAATGCCATAAATTGTTGATACTTGAAAGAAATGAAAAGAAGAATTGTAAGAGAAACTCAAAATGATATGCTGAGAAACAAAATTAATCGCTTTTAAGTTTTAGAGGAAATCATGGAGAGAGACGAAACTCGAAATAATATGTTGTGAACATAGAATCTATTCCTTTAAAGTTTCATCAGGAGTTTGTGAAAAGAGAAGAGATGAAGTGAAGGATTGAAAATTAAGGTGATTTAACTCTTACTCAAAGATGTAATTAAGAGACTGGCTGCTACATTAATTCATTTCATTCAAAGAGGAATAAACACACAACAAAACTGGAAAGAGATATCAACATCAATAAGTGCCAGAAAATTTATCTTCTTTCATTAATTTCTCAGAAAATTCAGTACCAAATTAACAGTTATCTAGAGGTCCAAAACTCGAAACCTTTTTTTGTTATTTCTATCTACTTAAATACATCAAAGTAGTTCACAACTTCTGAACTTCTTGAAACTATTCAACTACCTAAACTTTTAAGATTACTTATGCAATCATACAAAGAAAACAAATAAAAACAAGAAATTTTGTTCGTTTTGCTCAATCTGATGTTGCTGATGCATCCTCATGAAGTGTCGAGATGTCCTTTATTTTTATGATGCAGCTACATAGTTCTTTAACGACGCCTTGGTTCTCGACTTGACCTAGTTTTCGTGCTTCCCACAGTGCCACTAAATGTTCTTCTGCCCGACTATGCCTATGCCTCTTTATTCATTGGTTTCCCCTTCGCATCACCTTATCACATACATGGCTGAAACTTTATACAAACCCCGTAGACCTATGGTTTATGGGCCCACACATGACTTGACCAATCAGAAGAAATCTCACTTCGCAACTTATTCGATATCACATGCTGAAAATTATAATAAATAGCTTAAATGGTAAAAAGTAATAATGCCAATGTAAGAAACTGCTATGTTTACAATTTAACCTCCACTGTTGATCTATGCCCCAATCCAATGGTCCTGTTGTACTGTCTCACACCGTTATCTCTCGTTTGTCACATCACAACCAAAATAATTTACCTTGAGAAGACTTGATGCTAAACTCTAAACCTGCCAATGTACGACATGTGCTTAATCGTCGGGACAACACGTGGCTTCTCCCTTTATTGCATCGCAAGTTTCACTTCCTACTGTATCGCAACTTATTTTTTTTAAACTTGTGAAGTCCTTAATGCATAAAATAAATAATTGCCAATGTGAAATCGCAATATGCCGACACATGTCCACTTCACAACTTTTCAAACTTAACTTTGCGATGCAACTTGGTCCATCCATCTCTCACCTTAGTTCTATGATTTAATCCTCATTGTCAGATCGCCTCCTTTGGGAATCTTCTAAAGGTTTTATGCCTTAAACAATTTCTTTGTTTCTTTGGTTGTCACTTCTCTACGGCTCCATCTTCTCCATGCTACTCCTTGTGATAGTTCATTCAATGAACTCATGCAACTCCATCTTTCTCCACAATGTTAAAAACCTCTTGAGCTTTATTCTGGTTATCTAATCCTTTGACCTACGTTCACATCTCATCACGAAATGTTAATTTACCAACATATAAATCAAAAATATTCTTCGACATACAAACTTCTACATTTTCTAACATATATGTTTTTTTGGTATTTTGAAAAATATTTCAAAGGTATATGCCAATGAGCCACAACACTGGGTAAGGGTCTAAATCTATTGTTAGGTCCATCTGATAATTTTGAATACAGATACTGAGTAAAAAATATAATTTAGCAACAACAATAGTACTTAATTATTAAAAAATTTGGAAAGTCTAAACAAAATATAGTTTAGATAACTATCATAAACATAAACATATATCTAAATGATGCATACACAATTCCGATGTAAACTTTAAATAGAATAATGAAACTACAAATCTAAATGAGGAACATATACTTCAGATTTAAATTTAACTAGAAGTATGGTATGTTGTCATTTAATAAATACCTTCTATTCTATGCATATTCAGTCATATAGGAACAAATATGTATTGAACATAAACATATTTAAATTTCATATAACAGTCTTTACATATATGAACATCCTCGTATGGAGAGGAGGATAACAACACCTTACAATCTAGTTAAAGATAATAATCACAATAAGTTTAATTATAAATTGAACTCAGTCATCCATGAAAATTCAACTACAAAGTATTGAGTTGAAATTTGTAAAATGGGGTAGAGAGTTGTTGAACTGTCTATATTCGAATGACTGACCTGGAAGAACAAGAAATGCGTTGTCAGATCTTCTGACATCGGATCCTAAAGAACTATAGTGGAATTGAATGAGGTATAACATACTTGCAACATAACATATATAACAGTGTTAGAATATTAACTATAATTAAAAGAATTAGCAAGAGACAGAGAGTTTGTACAATTAATAATAAAAAAATATATACCTGTCTAAGGGTCATCAAAGTGGAAATTCCTCCTGTAAATAACAAAAAATAAAATTTTAGTATAGGAATGTAAAATAGATTGAATAAATTTGAATACTTAAATTAATTATAAATCATATAAAATGAATTAATTACCTGTGAGGATGGTTGTAGCCTCATATAGTAGAACTTGACATAGTTGAGGAAACTATGCAAATCTGGAAAAAGGGGTTTTCCAGGATTAGATATAGAAGAAATGATTATAAATATTAACTAAAATCAAAATTTAGACTTCGATAACCTCTAATAGATTAGAGTATAAAAGGAATTTATATTCTGAGAGCTAAGCAAAATTCAATTCAATTCATAACAATATCCTTTTATAAGAATTCAAATTTGAGTATATAAATTAAACTGTATATATGAAAGAAAACTTTATACTCTGTCTATTTCTATAAAGTTATATATATAAGTATTAAAACTAAGAAAAGTATAGAGCTTTACTATAGCCATTGTAAAATTGGAAATTAACATGAACTGGAGTTCCAATTAAATTAGCAAAGATACTTGTCATACCTCTGTCAAAGCTATGTAAAACTAAAAAATTGAAATAAATGAAATCGAAATGCATAGATAGAGGACAATACTACGAAAGTAAATATACCTTACCAATACAAAGGTGAAGTCAAACTCAGATGGAGTACACCACAGATTTATGCTCGTATCATCAAACACTCTATGTCAACGCAAAGTGAATTTGAAACACACACACACACACACATAGATATATATGGACAAAAAATTTATAACATATAAGTAAAATACGTTACAATAAGGAGATATTGTTAACCATAAACTTACAAACGTATCTTCCTACATTTATTATGAAAAGGGAAGTATAAAATTTAAAGAAACCCTACAAACTGGGAACGAAATCGATACATAGGCATTGAAATCTAAGGAATTGAATTTCAAGGAAAATTTTTATTTCCATTTTAGTGAAGGGAAAAACTCTAATAACCCTTCCGAAAAATATTAATTAAAATTTTGTAGTAATACAGAATAAATACAAGTCGTAAAAAGCTCTGAGTTCAAAAAACATCAAGACATTGAAATCGTTAATACAGAGAAATGAATATGCATATGTAGTATTGAGTTATTGGGGGAAAATCCCAAATTCGAAACCAACAGAAAATGTTGGGATATAGTTAACCAAGAGAAAAACAATTTCTCATAAGTAAAAATTGAAATGGGTTGGGAAAAAATTCTTTTCATCCATACGAATGAGAATCGATAAACCAACTAATTGAATTAACAACCCATTTCACCATCAAAAGACTCAGAAACTAGTTATATGCATTATGAAAAATTATTACACAGATAACTGAGAATTTCATTCTCAGGAGAGCGAAAATCTATATTATCCTACAAGTAGAGAAATTATGACTTAAGAGTGTAATGAGTGAGAATATCACCTCTGTTATGGCCGTAGGGAATTTCGGAGAAGAAAAGGGTAAGTTGGTCAAAGTTTAAAGAGAAAAGAACATGAAAAAAATGAGGAAAACCATTAATAAAACCAAAAATAAATGGATAAACCGTCATATATGTAACACATACTAACCAGAACAAGTTATGAAATGTTATAGTGGTAACCAAATACGTTTTACACAGAACCTTAAATAAATGAAATAAAAAATGAAATGAGAAATGGGGCAAATTACTTGAGGATCCACGAGAAGTAGACTCGGTAGTGGCCATGGTATAATTGGAGAAAGTAATATGATTTCTCACAGAGACATCCTCCATTGTTAACTTCAAGAAATGCCAGAACCCAAAGAAGAGGTTCTCTCTGTAATTTTCGCCCAAATGCAAAAATGGGGAAGTGAACAAACAACTGGAGGAACAAACCCTAGCCATAGTCAATCTGAGTATGGAGGGAATAAAAATTAATTTCCATCGTTGGAAATATAACATATCAACCATACAGGTGTCTTAAATCATAATTACACCAATGTGATATTCAGGTGTCGAAAGGACAAGCATTAAACGAGTTGGGAATTCGAAACGATAAGGCTTAAATACATATAGTCGTCCCCTCATTCGAATTAAATGCACACATATATTTCCAACCCTTTTGAATGAAACATAAACTTTGTTCATGCAAACAATAGCTGTCAACCATATACATTTCGAATATGTTAAAATGGTTTTTAATATATATATATATATATAATTTGAATGTGTTAATACATATGTTGATATGTGAATTGGGTGTATATATATATATATATACTTTGAATACAACACTACGGGAGTAAGGAATATAGTACGTATGAATTGGTATGGTAAATTAGGATAAGATGGTATGGTAAATTAGGATAAGAAGGCAATAAATATATGTGTTATAACATTTCCATTAGATTAATGTAAATTTTATTAATGTACAGGAATATAAGTTTCAGTTTAGATGAATATAGATATGATAGGGGTTAGTATATATATTTTAAATAAGAATAGAAAATATATGTAATAAGGTTATAGAGGATGAACTATAACTTGAAGTAAATTATAATATAGTGGGATACGAATTATTCTTATAAATTAGGTGTGATAATGGATAAGTCATCCTAAGGTTTGAAATAGGAAAATTTCTACCTTCTAAGTTACAATGAAACAGTATAGAAATAGGATAAAAATTAAATACATCAAAATAACAAGATATCTTACTAGTTCAAGAGTTGTAGCTATTAAGAAGATAAAGTGGGAAATGCATGTGGAACACAAACAAGAGATTTGAATACAGAAATTGAAGTTAAAATGAATACAACTTACAGTTAAACTTTGAAGGTAAAATTTGTCATGATGAACATGTTGGAGAATGTGACCATAATTATTGTATTTACGAAAAAAAATTTGGTGAGTTGGAGTTATTACAAATGGTATCAGAGCCCATGTTGAAAAAATTGGGTCTATGTGTCTAACATAGAAAAATTTTTTGTTGTGATAAACAAGTAAATAATTTTTGTTTGTATACTAATTTGATTTTGTGTATAGTTATTGAAGTGCAAAAACAATTACATCTATTGTTATTAATAACGAAGAAGAGTTGTACGTGGAACTGGGGGGTGCGAGAGACCCACCATATCAAAATGCTCAAATGTTGGACATGATAAGGAATATGCAACATGAAATGATTCAGCTAAGGACTAGCTATGATTTATTTTTGCAGGCTAGTAATGAGAAAGAGAGGTTGATAAGGGAATTAATCTCCCAATCTAGTCATGAAAGTGAAGGCCAAGAAAAAAATAAAAAAGAAGTTGAACCCAAATCAGAAGGGTCTGAGATTGGGGAAGAATCTAGATCTAAATCCATAAATAAAAAGGAATTTCAAGTGGAATTCTGCAAAATCAAACCTCCAACCTTTGATGGGGAAAAGGAGGAGGATGTGGAAGCTTGGCTCCTGAATATGGTCAAATAATTCTAGGTATATGAATACAGAAGTAATTTGAAATCCAGATTGGAAATTTACCAACTGCAGGGTAAAGCCACACTTTGGTGGGAAGAGACAAAAATTGTGCATGTGTTGGATGAAAACACTATTACATGGGAATAATTTCAAGCTAAGTTCAAATCTAGATATATGAATGAGAGATATTACGATGATAAAGTGAAGGAATTTCATGAGCCGAGATTAGGACAACTCACTAGTGATGAATTTGTTACAAAATTAAAAAAAATTCTTCACTATGTGCCTTATATTAGGGAAGAAAAGGCAAAAGTATAGTGATTTTTAAATTTCCTACCTACCATCTACAAATAAAGATTTGAATTTGGTAATCCAAAAACAATGGATGATATTGTTCAAAAAGAAATATTATGCTACCAACGGTTTAAAGGCAAAAATTATCAGCTGGAAATTTGGAAAAACAAAGAGAAAGGGAAAGGGGAGTCAAGCATAAAAATATAAAAACCATCGTATCTGAACAAATTTGGGAAAAACCACCAAAGAAAGAAAATTAACGAGAGTGGGGAAAATGAAACAACACAATCCCGCACTAGTTCCAAACCAATGGAAATAAATAACAAAAGAGAAGGGATGGTAAAGGTGAAAGAACCATTAAAGTGTTGGAGTTGTGGAGACCCTCGCATGTTACGTGACTACTCACACAACACAAGAAAAATCTGCAACATTCAAGCAGTACAAGAGGCATCTATAGTAAATGAATTGCTCACAACTTTCCTAGAATCAGTGCTACATTAGAAGATTAACGGGCTGAACACTAATCAACCATGATAGAAATTGAAGGTATGATTGTTGACCAACCTATTTTTTTTTAATAGATCCAAGAGAAAATTTAAGTTATATTAGCCCCAAGATAGTGGAAAAGTGTAAGCTAAAATCAGAAAATTTTCAGCAAGCATGGTTAGTGCGGCTAGCTATAGGAACAAAGAGAAAAGTGACACATAAAATTCCTAAAACTATTGTAAATTTAAACGAATATGAAACTGAACTCAATTTAAACATTCTACCAAAAGGATCCCATGATTTATTAGTAGGAATGGATTGGCTAGAAAAATAGAAATAAATAGTGAATTGGTTAGAAAAAATAGTACATTGCATAGGTGAGGTAGGAAAATCTGTAATAGTTAAATGAAAACTAAAACCAATATCTGTCAGACGTATTTCTACATTGCAATTCAAAATAGCAGCAAGAAAATGGTTTCAAGTGTATGTTGTACAAGTGGAAGATTTGGGACAGAAAACATAAAAAGAGGTTGTAGAAAACTTACCAGTAATCAGAGAATTCAGCGATGTATTCCCAGAAGAAATCCCCCATCTACCCCCAAAAAGGGAGATTGATTTTTCAATTGATATAGTACTAATACCTACCTCATTTTTCAGGGCACCATATAGAATGAGTATTCCTAAACTACTATAACTTAAACTTCAGTTACAAGAATTTTTGAACATAGGGTACATAAGACCAAGTGGGTCTCCTTGGGGAGCACCGGTATTGTTTGTCAAAAAGAAAGATGGTAAATTCAAGATGTGTATAGATTACCGACAGCTGAATAAGTTAACTATCAGGAACATATATCCTCTTCCAAGGATAGATGATCTATTTCATCAAGTAAGAGGAGCCACCATATTCTGAAAAATTGATTTGAGAGTTGGATATCACCAACTCAGGATTAAGGATAAAGTCATCGATAAAACAACATTTAGAACTAGATATGGACACTATGAATTTGTAGTCCTACCCTTTGGACTTACAAATTCCCCTGCTACATTCATGTGTTTAATGAATAATGTTCTGCATAAATATCTAGATAAATTTGTATTAGTTTTCATAGGTGACATTTTGGTATACTCAAAAAATGAAGAAGAACACCAAGAAACCCTCAGAATAGTACTACAAACCCTTAGAGAACATCCGTTATATGCAAAACTTAGCAAATGTAAAAATTACAAAAAAAAATTCAATATCTGGCCCATGTGATTTCGAAGGATAGATTAGCAGTAGATCCGTAAAAGGTACAAGAAATCATGAATTGGCTTGTACCCATAGATGTACCAACAATACGATCATTCATGGGTATTTCTAGATACTACCAAATATTTGTGGAATGGTTTTCTACATTAGCCTATCCTATCACTTCATTGTAGAAAAAAAGAGTAAAGTTTGAGTAGACAACAAAGTACCAAAGTAGTTTTGAGCAATTAAAATTGAAATTAACTACTCCACCTATACTAAAAATTGATGAGCCAAACAAATAATTTGTAGTATATACGGATGCTTATATAGAAGGGATAGGAGGATTATTACTGCAAGATAATTCAGTAATAGCTTATTAATCACGAAAACTAAAAAAGCATGAACAAAATTATGTTGTATATGATTTAGAACTCGCTATTTTTATACATGCCTTAAATATGTGGAGACATTATTTGTTGGGAAAGAAATTCATATTAATGACAGATCACATCAATTTGAAATACTTCTTTACCCAAGTAGATTTAAATGCCAAACAAGCCAGGTGGTTAGCTTTCCTTAGTGATTTTGATATGGAAATCAAACACATTAAAGGAAAGGAAAACAAAATTGCTAATGCTTTGAGTAGTAATCCTCATCAAATATTGACATATGTAGGGAGTAGTGTGAATTTTTATGTAGAAAAACATATTCATGAAGTGTTGATGCAAGATAAAAAATATGTAAAATTGCAAGAGAAATCACAACAAACTCAAATTGTAGGATATACCATAAACCGGCAAGGACTGATTTACTATAAACAAAGAATGTATATTCCTAGTTTAACATATTTAAAACAAGAAATATTAGATGAATACCATAAGAGACCTTATGAATATCATCTTGGTTATCAAAAATTGATTTCTGCATTGAGGAAGAACATGTTTTGAGCAGGCATGAAGAAAGATGTAGCTGATTATTTGGAAAGATGTTTGGAATGTCAATAGGTAAAAGTCGAACATCAACATCCTGCAGGACTATTTAATCCTCTCCTTATTCTAGAATGGAAGTGGGAAGTGGTTTCAATAGAATTCATTACTGATTTGTCACGAACTAAGTATCAACATGATTTATAATGGTTGTAGTGGACACGCTAACTAAAGCAACACACTTTTTGACCAGTGAAATCTACTTTTGGCACAACTCAAGTGGAAAATGTGTTCATGAATGAAATTTCTAAACTACATGGAATTCAAAGAATGATTATACCTGATGGAGATGCAAAATTCACATCAACATTTTGGGAAACTCTGTTTGGAGGAATGGGTACCAAGCTAAATTTTAGTACCACGTAACATCCTCTAATAGAAGGACAAACTGAAAGAACCAATAATATCTTGGAATACATGCTATGCATGTATGTGATGGACACACCCACAAAGTGGAAAGATTTTATGCATTTCACATATTTTTCTTATAACAATAGTTATCAAGATTCTACTAGGATGAGTCCTTTTGAAGCTTTGTATGGAAAAAAATGCTACACTCCGCTCAGCTGGAGTCAACCAGAGGATAAGTTATTTCTTGGACTAGATGCACTACAAGAAATGGAGCAAATTGTGAAGAGAATTCATCAAAATATTAAATTCGGTCAGAAGCATCAAAATAGTTATGTAGAAAAGAAAATAATTCATAGAGAATTCAAAGTGGGAGACCATGTTTATTTGAGGATTTAGCCTCGCAAAAGTACACTATATGCATTAGAGAAATTTTGAGGACTAAAATGGGCCTCCTAAGAAAAATGCACAACCAAAATAAACTTTATAAGAACTAGTAGGATTGAATATGATGATGTCAACCATGGGAGATGATTCACCATTTTTGGGGTAAAAAATTAAAAAGATTAATAAATAATAATATTATAAAACTACTTTTTCAACTTGTATTTTCAATTTATCTCCATAAGTTTTTAACCAAATTTAGAGTGGGAGTACTGGTTGGATGCAAAATTTAATTCATCATCCAAGGAGTACCCATGTTGCATACATTTAATAGACCTTATTATACAAAAAATGAAAAATACATGAAAAAACATGATTGCAATCAATTTTTTCATGCATTTCTCATTTTTCGTGTAGAAGGATCCATTGAAAGTATGCAACATGGGTAATCCTTGGATGAGGAATCAATATTTTCATCCAGCGAGTGCTTTAGCTCGAAATTTGAGTAAAACCATGGAGAGATAAGTTGAAAAAGTAGTTTTTTATTTTTTCCCTCTAAAATTTGATGATGTAATATAATCTTGTTTTATTATATCCACTATTATTTTATATTTTCCTTAGGAGGCCCATTTTAGACCTCAAAATTCCCCTAATGGCTGGTAGTTGTGCTAAATTTTCACCACGCTACTGTGGACCATTTGAAGTTTTGGAGAGAGTGGGGCCAGTAGCTTACAGATTAGCTCTATCTAGTCATGTTAAAGGTCATAATATTTTTCATGTTTCCATATTGAAAAATTATGTACATTACCCTACTCATGTAATTCATTGGACTATGATACAGGTGGACACATAGGAGGAATTTCTTTTAGAGCCACTTCGTATACTAGAGCAGAAAGAAATCAAGCTTCGGAATAGAACAATAGCTCGGGTGAAAGTGTAGTGGAGGAAATTTACACCTGAGGAAGCTAATTTCAAGCGATAAGATGAGATGAAAGAAAAATATCCATCACTTTTTGCGAATAACCATAAATAATTTCAACACCAAGGACGATGTTTTGTTTTAGAGGGGGAATATGTAATATCCCTAATTTTCTACTTTTATATATAGAGAGTTAATAATCCTAAAGGTTCAGTGGACCGATGGGAAAACTATATTTGGACATATTCTTTTTTAATTAAATAAATTTGGAAATTTATTATTGTTCAAAGACTAGCGTAAATTGGACACCAGGATTTCAAATCCAGGAGGATGGAAAAGAATATTAATACTTTCACAAAATTCTCCAAAAATACTTGGAGAAAAATGAAATAAAATAAAAATATTAGATGGGAGATAATAATCTAATAAATTCCTCGGTAAAGTGTAAAGTTATTGAGATGAGGTGAGAATAAAACTAGAAGGAGGAAAAACTAGTTTTAAAGAAGATTTTGGGGAAAAAACAGAAATAAAGCCTAGGCTAAGGGAAAAAAACATCTCAAATTACCTAGATGCAGTTATGGAAACATGCTTAGCGAAATAAAGCTTAAATAATCTATTCCTAGTTGGACAAGAGGTTGTCTACATTGAGGAATAATTGGCCTCTACTCGGGGGGAGCTGTGGATTAAGCTCAAGCTTGGGAGGAAAATAGTCTTTACCAAATTGGTATGCACATTATGTGAAGTTTTATGTTAGATTGTTCTTATACTTTATATAAAATTTTGATGTAGTTAGAAAGGAGTTGTATATTATAAATTTGTGGTTGAAAGTTTTGTATCTTTAATTTATAAGCTATGTGTATTATTCTATGCTGAGTTCAAAAATAATTAAATGTCATATGTATTTAACTTAAATTAACCATAGTTGGGTATAGTTAATTTTTATGTATTGTTACATAGACTAAACTGAATATTATGACCAATATACAAAATCTCTAAACCCTGGGTAAGGGTCTAAATCTGTTGTTAGGTCCATCTAATAAATTTCAGTACAGATACTGAGAAAACAATATAATTTAGCCACAACAATAGCAGTCAATTATTGAAAAAATGGGAAATTCTAAACAAAATATAGTTTGGATAACAAGAATAAACATAAAAATATATTTGAATGATGCATAGACAATTCATATGTAAACTTTAAATAGAATATTGAAACTACAAATCTGAATGAGGAACAAATAATTCAGATTTAAATTTAACTAGAAGTATAGTATGTTGTCATTTAATAAATACTGTCTATTATATTCATATTCAATCATATAGGAACATATATGTACTGAACATAAACATATTTAAATTTCATATAACAGTCCTTACATATATGAACATCTGCGTATGGAGACGAGGATAACAACACCTTACAATCCAGTTAAAGATAATAATTACAAATTGAACTGAGTCATCCATGAAAATTAAACTACAAATTATTGAGTTGAAAGTTGTAAAATGTGGTAGAGAGTTGTTGAACCCTCTATATTCGGATGACCAACCTAGAAGAAGATGAAACATGTCATCAGATCTTCTGACATGGAATCCTAAAGAAATGTAGTGGAATTGAATGAGATATAACATACATGCAACGAATCATATACAATAGTATTAGAATGTTAACTAGAATGAAAAGAATTATCAAGAGACAGAGAGTTTGTACAAGTAATAATAATAAAAACTACACATGTCTAAGGGTCATAGGAATATAAAAGAGACTAAATAAATTTCAATACTCAAATTAATTATAAAGTAGAGAAAAATAATTAATTACCTGTGAGGATGGTTGTAGCCTCGTAGAGTAGAACTTGACATAATTAAGGAAATTATGAAAATATGGAGAAAGGGGTTTTCCAGGATTAGATATAGAAGAAAGGATTATAAATATTAATTAAAATCAAAATTTGGTCTTTGATAAACTCTAACGGATTACAATATAAAAGGAATTTGTATTCTAAGAGTTAAGAAAATTCAATTCAATTCACAACGATATCCTTTCATAATAATTCAAATTTGAGTATATCAATTGAACTGTATATATGAAAGAAAAATTTATGCTCTATCTATTTCTATAGAGTTATATTATACAAGTATTAAAGCTAAGAAAATTACAGATATTTTCTATAGCCATTGTAAAATTGGAAATTAACATGAACTGGAGTTCTAGTTAAATTAGCAATGATACTTGTCATACCTCTGTCAAAGTTATGTAAAACCAAAAGATTGAAATAAATGAATTTTAAATGCATAGAAAGAGGAAAATACTACGAAGTGAATATATGTTACCAATATGAAGGTGAAGGTAAACTCAGATGGAGTACGCCACCGAGTTATGCTTGAATCATCAAACCCTTTCTGTGAACGCAAAGTGAATTCCAAACATATTTATATAGACAACAAATTTATAATAGAGCCATAAAATGCATTACAATAACGAGATATTATTAACCATAAACTTCCAAACGTATATGCCTACGTTTATTACAAAATTGAAAGTATAAAATTCAGAGAAACCTTACAACCTGGGAATGAAATCGATACATAGGCATCGAAATTTAAGGAATCAAATTTTGGGGAAAATTCGTATTTCCATTTTCGTGAAGGGAAAAACTATAATAATGCTTCCGACAAATATTAATTAACATTATGTATAAATGAAAAATAAATATGTAGTAAAATTCTCTGAATTCGAAAAACATCAAGACATTGAAATCGTTAATATAGAGAAATGAATACGCATATGTAGTATTGAGTTATTGGGGAAAATTCCCAAATTTGAAACCAAGAGAACAGTTGGGATATAATTAGCCAGGAGAAAAACAATTTCTCATAAGTCAAAATTAAAATGGATTGGGGAAAATTTCTTTTCACCCATACAACTCAAAAATTGATAAACCAACTAATTGGATTGACAACCCATTTCACCATCAAAAGACTCAGAAACTAATTATATGCATTATGAAAAATTATTACGCAGATAACTGAGAATTTCATTCTTAGGAGAGTGAAACTCTATATTATTCTACACGCAGAGAAATTCTGAGTTAATAGTGTAATGAGGGAGAATAGCACCTCTATTATGGCCGTAAGGAGTTTCAGAGAAGAAAAGAGTAATTCGATCAAAGTATAAACAGAACAAAACCCGAAAACGAGGAGGAAACTCATTAATAAAACCAGAAAGAAATGGATAAACCATCATATATGTAATACATACTAACCAGAAAAAATTATGAAAAGTTACAATAGTAACCAAATCTGTTTTACGCAGAACCTTAAATCAATGAAATCGAAAATCAAACAAGAAACAAGGAAAATTACCTAAGGAGCCATGAGAAGTAGACTCGGTAGTGGCCATGGTATTATTGGAGAAAGTAATATGATTCATCACAAAGACATTCTCCATTTTTAACTTCAAGAAATGAAAGAAATCATAGAAGAGGTTCTCTCTGAAATTTTTTCCCAAATGCAAAAACGAGGAAATGAAAAAACAATTGGAGGAATGAACCCTAGCCATAGTCAATCTGAGTATATAGGGAATATGAACTAATCTCGACCATTGGAAACATAACATATCAACCATAAAGGTCTCGCAAATTGTAATTACACCGATGTGATATCCAGGTGTCAAAAGGACAAGCATTAAACGAGCTAGGAATTCGAAATGATAAGTCTTAAATACATATAGTCGTCCCCTCATTCGAATTAAATGCACACAAATATTTCCAACACTTTTGAATGAAACATAAGCTATATTAATGCAAACCATAGTTGTCAACCATTTACATTTAGAATACATTAAAATGGCCTTTAATATATATATATAATACAAATGTGTTAATACATATGTTGATATGTGCATTGGGTGTATATATATATGTCTTCAAATACAACATTATGGGAGTAAGGAATATAGTATGTATGAATTGGTATGGTAACTTAGGATAAGAAGGAAATAAATATATGTGTTATAAAATTTCCATTATATTAATGTAAATGTTATCAATTTATAGGAATATAAGTTGTAGTTTAGATGGATAGAGATATGATAGGGGTTAGTATCTATATTTCAAAAAAGCATATCAAAGATATGTTAGAAGGTTATAGAGGATTAACTATAACTTTAATAAAATTATAATATAGTGGGATAAGAATTATACTTATAAATTAGATGTGATAATTGATAAATCATCCTAAGGTTTTAACTAATAAAATTTGTACTTCTAAGTTATAATGAAACAATCTAGAAATAGGATAAAATTAAATACATCAAACTAACAAGATCTCTTACTAGTTCAAGAGTTGTAGCTACTAAGAAGATAAAGTGGGAAATGCATGTGGAATGAAAACAAGAGATTTGAATACAGAAATTGAAGTTAAAATGAATATAGCTTAGAGTTACACTATGAAGGTATAAATTGTCATGACGAACATGTTGGAAAATGTGAACAGAATGACTATATTTAAAAAAACAAAAAATGGGTGAGTTGGAGTTATTACAATGTTTATATGTAATATTATTTGATCAATGTAATACAAAGTGTATTATTCAATTTTAAATTATATTTTCCGATACACAAATTATAATTAGTTTTTTTCTAGTAAGAAAAAAAACACAATAAAAATAAATTATAAAGTATGCAAAATGAAAATATAATTCATGATTTATAAAGGAGGATACAATTGAATTGTTGACATGTAGAAAAGACATTTTTTTTTTTCAAATTTCTTAATAATTACATACTTGATGAAGGAAACTTAAATTTATTTACGTTATGTAAATTCTTTTAATTTTTTTGATATTTTATTAGTTTTAAAAATTTCCTTTACATATAAAAAAGAGAACGAAAGACTAGGAGAAGCTTTATGTGAGTGTCTCTGCATGCATGCATGTGCTTTACTAACATTTATGAAGTCAAAGTTTCCATAACCAATTATTTTTGTAGGCCACCAATGCAATAAGGCAAATTGTTTGAGAAGTGTTGAAGATGATTTTTTTTGGGAAAGTCGACATACTTTTTGGAGGTGGGTCTAAAGATACTATTGTGGAATTTTTTTAACAAGTGTAGATAGACACGTTGTACAAAAATGTTGATATATTTTAGAGGAATTTCAATAAATGATAATGGATTATGTTTCTATTCAACCAACAAGCTATAGAGGTCCACAACGTGTGATAATGTAAGTCCTTTTATTTTTAATGTAAATGAAAGAGAGTTAACTTTCTGGAAAAGTGTGGATAAACAATATCGCGATTTCCCCTAAGCACTAATAGCTTTTTCTGTTTCACTAAAAAGAATTACAAGATCATTTTTTTGAACTATCTATAAGTTCTAAGGGTTTATTAAATAGTGTCAATGATTCATTTTTTTTTTCTAAATAACCAAAATGAATATTTTGGGAATCTCTAACGGGAATAAAACTTTAGAGAAGTGATGAAAAGTGCTAATATCACATTTTTTCGAAAGTGTTAATGCACATTTTTAGGAAGTGTCTGTTAGCCACCTATAAAATTTTGTCATATCAAGTGGTGGCTAAATCATTTTGGACAACCTTTAAGAAATAATTTTGTTGCCAAGATTGTTCGTTCTTAAAGTCTTCTAAAGATATTCTATCCTTTGGTTAATCATCACTACTGTTTCACTTTTAATTTTGAAAATCTCTTATTTTCATAAAGAAAAGACTGCTGCAAAACTCCATTTTTCCCCTTCCTTTTACTTCAAACTGACGTTCATCCTTACCCCTTTTATTTCCCATGGAATTCCTCTATTTTCCATTTTTCCCCATTTCCCCTTCATAAGATCCTCTTTACAAAGTTTAAAACTCACTTTTGAACTTTGTCGAAACCCCCAAATCCATAAAAAGCTGTGAAAAATTTCATAAAAAATAAGTTTTTAAGCTACAGGCTTAAGCCCCCTTGGGCTAAGTCCTAAACCACTTCCCCACCATATGCCTTGGTGCTGGAACCAAGCACTTAGCCCATTAGGTGCTTATCGCATTGGAGAAATTGGAACGTGTAAATCTATTTCTTATGGTGAAGCCTCCGATGCGATAAGCCCTTTGTTTTATAAAATACGATCTTATTACCACTTCATATAGCCCTTAGGCCCGCAATCGGGTGCTAAACATTGTTTAAAACCCATTCCCTAAGCTTATTTCCATTTGTAAATTCATAAAATCACTTTTTCTAAGTTTTGGTCTAAACCCGCCAGAACAATGTTTTTTAATGAAAATGGGTAGATCAAAAAGTCCTGCATCATTTTTCCAATGCAATTGAGCCTGTTTACATAAACCTCCGCCCTTCGCTTCTCTCCATATAAACCTACGCCCAAGACCAAGAGTTAAAGTCCTGAAGCGCTAATCTCATTAGAGAATTAAAATGGGTAAATTGAAAGACCATCATCGTGCTTCTGAAGCGATTGGCCCTTATATATATTAGCCCTGGGCCTATTGCTTCTTATATAAACCAACGACCCCACAACTGTGTGCCAAACTATATATATATCCCACCCCATAGTCAGTAAACCTTCATTTTTAATCAAATTCCACATTTTTTATGTTATAATGGGGTCCTGCCATTTCATTAATCAAACCCATTCCTAACCGTTGATCTATAGTCGATCAACGATCAGTGCAACATCGCATCGAAGATTTTATCGGGCGCATTTGTTCCCCACCCTCGATTGGTGACCTTCCGACGCACCCTCCACCATCGATCTAATATGTAGATCGACGGTCAACACTCAATCACATCGACGCCATTCAAGTTCTTCCCCCCACCGATCGCATGCTTCGATTGCATCTGGGCCATCCACATTTCCAAGATCGGATGGTCCAGATTACATTTCCCGACTTTGATTTAAATCATGTGTCCTGCTTCATAATGTTTTTTGGAAAAATCTCAGCCGTTGATCTCTGCAGATCAACGTCCCTCATTAACCCTTTCTCCGCCTTTGTATTTTTCAATTTATCCCTGGATCAAATCCCAACTGTTGATCCTGTACATCTAACGGTTCAGATTAACCCCGACAGGCCTGCCTCCTGTGGGTCCTGCCTTCTTCAAGATTTGATCTCGGCCGTCTATCTTAGATCCAATGATTCGGATTGAAACCACCCTTCCTACTTCTACCCACGCATCTATCCAATATCACGCTCGCTTCTCCACCGTTAGATCTGAGGACCCAGATCTAATGGCCCATGTTCCATGTCGTGTAACTTTAAGCGTGAAAGTTAATCTTCAAAATTTTCGCGATATAGGCTGTTTTAAAATGCCACGTGTCGCGCGGGGATGTATATCACGTTCAAAAGGGCAAAATTGCCTCCCCACCTTTCTTCCACATGGAACCTGTGGTTTTACCTCCCGAAACCACTTCCCTCATTTTCTATTGTATTATATCGTGCATGCTTCCTGTCGTTGATCTTTGCAGGTTAACGGCTCAAATCTAATGTAGCCTTATGCTATCACCCTCCACCTCTTCCAAAGGGTTTAACGTGCAATCTCCACCATTGATCTCATGTCTTGGTCTCATCTGACGGCCCACTATCATCTCGAAACCTCAATTTCAATTCTTTTGCATTTTCCTCTGCCAAAGGATTTTTAACCTTATTTCTTCGCATTTTCTTCTGTTTTCACAACAATGTGACCCCTTCATATTATTAATTCACTACTAAATCTCGACCATTGATATTCTTGGTCAATCATAGATCAACGGTTCTGACTTAAAATCTCCCACCGCTCTCCTTTTCACCTCTGTAGCAAATCTCCATCGTTGGATGTTGCCATCCAACGGCCACACTCCTAACCACAGCCTCCTAAGCAGTTTTACCACATAAATGTAGGATTTATTAACTTTCATTGTTTTATGTAGGTTTTAATGGTTTTTTCACTATATTGAAGGAAAGCCAAAAGCCGGGGATGATGATCCCCCATGCCTTTGTGCACAAAAGAAAGATAATCTCACAGGGTTCAACTTCATGTTTCGTCAATGCTTCATGGGCATTGATGCCATATGGACCTTGTACATACCTTCACATTAGCAAGACACAGAGAATTAAACGAAGATTATCAGTGTTGAAGACCGACCACAGTAGAAAATGTAGAATTGAATACTGATTCTATAGTTTGGATGGATTACGGCTAAGATCTAAATCAAAAGCCTAATCCATTGGATTAAAACACAATTAAAGAAAATCATAAACATTTATTAGATAGAGGATGCCTCCACTGCCACGTAAGGGGCAAATTGATTCCCTATATTACTAGTATAGTCTCTTATTGTTGTTAGTGTAACCCCCTTATTGTTATTATTGTACCCTTGTAACCCCCATTTTGTTATTATTGTGCCCTTAAATTATTATTGTTAGGTCAGCTAGGATTACATTATGGCCCCATGGACTCCTATATATAGAAAGGAGGTTTTGTAAATTGTATCATCCAAGAATTTTTCACTTATGTAATGTATTGGAGGTTTCCCCCTCGAAGTGGCTTATTTCTAAGGCGTTGATATCTCTTTTCTTCTATTTTTGGAGCTGGTTACACAACATTTGGTATCAGAGCTTTGGATTCTAGGGTTTCGCTGCTCCAAACAGGTCATCATGGAATTTTCGCTATAACTTGTTTTCTACGAAGTTTCAGAAGCTGAAATTTTTAGGGTGCGAAGCTGAAATCCTGAGGAATATTTTCTAAAAATTTCAGAGCTTGGTTCGCAATATTTTCGGAGATATCATCTGTGGAAGTTAGGTCTTTTTTCAAGCTCCTAAACAGGTCATCGTGGAATTTTCGCTATAAATTTTTTTCTACGAAGGTTCAGAATCTGAAATTCATATGGTGCGAAGCTGAAATCCTGAGGAAATTTTTCAAAAAATTTCAGAGCTTGGTTCACAATATTTTTGGAGATATGATCTGTGGAAGGTAGTGCTTTTTCAGGCTCCTGAATTTCATCTCAAAGAGGTGATCGTGGGAAAAGTTCAATAACTCTCTCTCTCTAGGCATCAGATTGGAGTGCCGTAAAAATTAGCCGCAAGTAAATAGACTGTAGTTTCTTGGCTATAAATTTCAGAGACAAAGTACGAAACAGTGACACGTGGCAAGTCGTACAAGTTCGTTGTACTGAACCAGTCCATAATTAGGTCATTGTGGGAGATTGGACACAACTTTGTCTTGGAGAATCCAAATTAGGTCAGACCTGTGGCATTCAAAAGATAATTCAGAGGGCTACGTCGGTACCAAAATTTAGATATTGAAGTGCTTGACTGCTGCAGAGATAATCCAATTTCAATATTGAGCTCCTCAAAAGTAAGAAAAAGGTGTGTATTTTTTTTCCGAATTGCATAAGTCTTGTTTGAAGAATAAATTTGAATTGATTCCAAGGGTATATTGTAGAATATATATCAGTATTTGGTTATAAAATATGCCCCATAAAAATAATTCAACACCCATTAAGCCTTCAGAAGGCTCTACTATGACTCATGAAGATGAAGAATTGCAACATGATCTATCAAAATTACAAGAGCAAGTGCAACAAATTTCACTGTCACAAAGAGCAACAAAATGAAATGGAAGTTTTGAAGAAAGGCATGGAAGTGAAGATGACAAATGGAAGAAAATGTGTGGAAGCTAAGATGGATGGCATGGAAGTCGGCATGGAAGCTAAGATGGATGATCTAAAATCAAACATTGGAAGATTTGACAAAGTTTATACAAGAAATGTTTCCTAATGGTGAAAATATAGTAGAGGAACCTCATGATGAGAAAAAAATAAATGTTAATCGTGATTTCATAAACTCTAATGTTGGCGGGAAGAACCACCATATTCCAAAAATGGATATGTGGAAGTTTGATGGAAAGGATCCTGTAACATGGATACTACAGATGGAGCAATATTTCGATCTCCATAATGTGCAAAACAAACAAAATGTACGCATTGCAACTTTAAATTTAGAACAAAATGAATTTGTATCGTATCGATGGCTTTTCTCCCATAAAAAAATCTCACTTGGTCAATTTTTACGGAGGAAATGATAGCACATTATGAGGATACAAAGAGTAACACCTTCTTTAGCCAATTGATAAATCTCAAACAAAAGGTTTTAGTGGGGGAGCACATTGAGGACTTCCAAAAATTGAAAATAAGGGTAACTGATATTCCAGAGGAACACATGATTGATCTCTTCATAGGTACTTTAAAGGATAACATCCAACATGAAGTTCGCATTTTGGAACCTGATTCATTGGAGAAGGCATTTAGGTTGGCCATAAAAATTGAATGTAAAATTATGGCGACAAGGAAGCTTACCACTCACTTCTATAAAGAGGTAAGTGTTGCTAATCCTATATTTTCACAACCTACAAGGTTGACACCACAACAATTGGAAGAAAAGAGAAAAGGTCTTGCTACGCTAGATAGCAAATACACTAAAGGTCATAAGTGTGCTGAGAAGAAATTATTTTACATAGATTGTGAAGAGGAAGAATAAAATGAACAAGAAGAGGATATACACTAGAACCACTCTAAGAGGAAGAAATGAATCACCATATCGTGTAATGCACCGGGAGGAATCACTTCACTCCTCAAACTCTCAAGATAGAAGGACAAATCAAGAAGAAAAAGGTGATAATGTTGATTGATTCAGGTAGCACCCATAATTTTATTCATTGTAAGGAGCCAAGGAATTAAATTGTTTCTTATACCTAGCACCAGAATGTCAAATGATGGTTGCAAATGGAGGAACTATAAATTGCTCTGGAAAATGACATAATATCAAGCTAACCATGGGGGAAAATGTATTGACTAGTCCAATGATTTCCATTCCTATGGGAGGTGCTGATGTTGTACTAGGAGTACAATGGTTACAATCTTAGGGGATGGTAGCTTTTAATTTTCAAGAACTTTTCTTGAATTTTTTTTCAGAAGGAAAGGAAGTCGAATTACAGGGTATTGAAGGGAAGCCAGGAAGGATAATAAGCTCTAATTTCACGACAAAGCTTCTAAAGAAAAAACAACGAGGAGTAATTGCACAATTATGCTCACTAGAAGTTCCGACATCAAAATCATCTATTTCTGCAGATCTCCAACAAGTCTTGGACAATCATTCCAAGGTGTTTGAAACTCCCAAAGGACTCCCATTTATTCGTGATCATGATCATGCTATTCATTTGATTCCAGGAAGTGTTCCTCCAAACATCAGGCCTTATAGATATCCTTACTTCCAAAAGAGCGAAATTGAACGTATGATTGTAGAAATGTTAGAAGCGGGTATAATTCAACCTAGTCAAAGTTCTTTCTCTGCTCCTGTAGTATTGGTACACAAGAAGGATGGATCATGGCGAATGTGTCCGGATTATAGGGAGCTCGATAAGCTCACCATTAAAGACAAATTTCCCATTCCTGTGATTGATGAATTATTGGATGAATTACATGGAGCAATTTATTTTACCAAGTTGGATCTTCGTACAGGATATCATCAAATTAGAATGAAGACTGAAGATATTCCAAAAACAGCATTTCGAACTCATGAGGGTCATTATGAATTTTTGGTCATGCCTTTTGGCCTTACCAATGCACCTTCTACATTTCAAGGTTGATGAATTCCATTTTCAAACCCTTCCTTAGAAAATTTGTGCTAGTATTTTTTGATGATATACTAATCTACAGCAGGTCTTGGAAGGATCATGTTGAACATGTTGACAGGGTGCTCAAACTATTGCGGGAGAAACAATTATATGCAAAAACATCCAAATGTTTCTTTGGAGTACAAGAGGTGGAATATCTGGGTCATATTATATCTCACGAGGGTGTTAAAGTAGACCCTAACAAAATTAAAGCCATTAAGGAATGGAAAGTCCCCACGACCATAAAGCGGTTGCGAGGATTTCTCGGGTTAACAGGGTATTATCGCAAGTTTGTTAAGAATTATGGGAGAATAGCAGCACCTCTAACAACATTATTGAAGAAAGATGCATTTTCATGGACTCCTGAAGCAACTAAGGCCTTTGAACATCTTAAAGAGGAAATGTGCCTAACACCGGTCTTAGCTACGCCAGACTTCACAAAAACCTTTATTGTGGAATGTGATGCCTCAGGAAATGGAATTGGTGCAGTTTTAATGCAGGAAGGAAGACCCATTGCTTTTGAAAGTCGTCAAATCAAAGGAAAGTATTTACAGAAACCTATTTATGAGAAGGAAATGTTAGCAATACTACATGCACTAAAGAAATGACGAACTTACCTAATGGGAAGACACTTCAAGGTAAAAACTGATCATGATAGTCTTAAACACTTTTTGGAACAAAGACTATCTTCAGAAGAGCAGCAAAAATGGGTCACAAAGATGTTGGATTATGACTTTGAAATAATCTACAAAAAAGGAAAGCTTAATGTTGTTGCAGATGCACTCTCAAGAAAGAATGAAGAGGTGGAAGCATTGCTATGTGCCATTTCTATTATCCAACCAGATTGGATAACCGAAGCAAGAGATGAATGGAAGAAGGACAAAGATGTATGGACACTCATTCAAAAGTTGCAGCAAGATCCTAGTACATCTGATACATTTAGTTGGAAAAATGATTTCTTATGGTACAAAGATTGCTTATATCTTTGTAAGAATTCCCAACTAAAACAAAAGATTCTTTTGGAATTGCACACTTCTCCTTTAGGAGGACACTCAGGATTTTTAAAACTTACCACAGGGTGAAGAAAGAATTTTTTTGGGATGGCCTTAAATCTGATATTCAAAAGTTTGTGGCGGAATGTTTGGTTTGCCAGCAGAATAAAGTGGAGACAATTAAGACCCCGGGACTTCTACAACCTTTATCCATTCCAAGTCAACGTTGGGAGGAGATTTCAATGGATTTTATGACAGGTTTACCTAAGTCCGAAGGAAAGAGTGTCATCATGGTGGTAGTTGATAGACTTACCAAGTATGCACACTTTTGTGCATTATCTCATCCATTTAAAGCAAGTACAGTTGCTACTACATTTATGAATAGAATTCAAAAGCTACATGGAAGCCCAAGGGTTATTGTGAGCGACAGAGATCCCATTTTTACTGGAAATTTTTGGACGGAGTTATTTTCTTGTTTGGGTACTCAATTAGCTCATAGCTAATCTTATCATACTCAATCTGATGGTCAAACTAAGATAGTAAATAAATGTTTGGAAGGATATCTTCGTTGTTTTGTATCTGAAAAACAAACACAATGGGTCAAGTGGTTACCTCTCACGGAATGGTGGTATAACACTTCCTTCCATACGGCAGCAAAAATGACCCCATTTATGGCACTTTATGGATATCATCCACCATCGATCACATCATCTTTAAGGGAAAATTCGAAGGTTCAAGCAGTGGAAGATCACATCGAGCATCAGCAAGAAGTTCTCCAACTCTTAAAGGATAACCTGAATTTGGCACAAAATCGAATGAAACAACAGGCAGATCAACATCGCAGCGTGAGAAGTTTTGATGTAGGAGATTGGGTATTTTTACGGCTACAACCATACAAACAAATGTCCCTCAAGCAAGCTAAGAAGGATAATAAATTATCAGCAAAGTACTATGGTCCTTACAAGGTGTTGCAAAAGATTGGTTCTATGGCATACAAATTGGAGCTTCCTGCTTCTTCGCGAGTACATCCAGTTTTCCATGTTTCATGCTTAAAGAAGGTTATAGGTGAAAATCTTCTAGTTCAAACAATATTTCCAGAACTTGATGAGGAAGGGAAAATCATATTGGAACCTGAAGCAGTCATGGAAACAAGAACTCGACAGCTACGGAATCGATCAATTTCAGAGTATCTCATCAAGTGGAAGAACTTACCCACTGAAGATTCTACATGGGAGGATAAGAAGTTTATACAGAAGCACCCAGAGCTACTCAAGCGTTGAGGACAACACTTTTTTGAAGGAGAGGGGCATGTTAGGTCCCTATATTACTAGTATAGTCTCTTATTGTTATTAGTGTAACCCCCTTATTGTTATTATTGTACCCTTGTAACCCCCATTTTGTTATTATTGTGCCCTTAAATTATTATTGTTAGGTCGGCTAGGATTACATTGTGGCCCACTAGGATTACATTATGGCCCCATGGACTCCTATATATAGAAAGGAGGTTTTGTAAATTGTATCATCCAAGAATTGTTCACTTATGTAATGTATTGGAGGTTGCCCCCTTGAAGTGGCTCATTTCTAAGGCGTTGATATCTCTTTTCTTCTCTTTTTGGAGCTGGTTACACAACAAGGAGTGGTCCATTCCTATTTAAAATTGAACAGGTCCTTTACTGTTAAATTTTAACAAGTCCAGTATAGGAGAAACTCGGTGTTTTTCAATTTTAGGGAGTCAGAAGAAAAAAATTAAGAAAACTCCATGGGTGTACTTTCTCGTAAATTTAGTCTCTCGGGCCCGAAAAAGGATAAAATAATGCGGGAGAGAACTATATTGACTGTAATTAGTCAATGTATACCTTTTTCGTAAATAGTCCATTTCAGTCCGTAAAAGGGGTAAACTTATACTGAAGGGACGATTATTCATTTACTTTAACGAGTTTGAATAATCAAATGCTCGGCGATATTTTCATGTTTAGAGAGTCTGAAAAGGGCTTAAAAGAGGACTCCAATGTTTCGCTTTTTCATGAATTTTGAAAGAGTCCGAAAAAGTGATAAAAGTATACTCTTTGTCGAAAAATGATCAATTTTCCTGAAAAATCCAATTTCTGCACAAAAACTTGAAACATTACACATACCTATTTAAGATAAGTAAAAATGTTTCAAAAATACCTTTTTAAAGTAAAAAATAAACAAATTAAAAATTCATCTATTCGAAAAAACTTATAAAAAGGAATTTTTCAATTTCATTTTTATCGTTCAAGTTCAGAGTGAAAAGTAGAAGCTTTTGGGTAAAAAAGTTCCTGTGAATATTCTGGAAAATCCATTCGTCGAAAATGAGAACCGTCAGTCCCAGGTAATCCACGACCTCCTAATCTTGCATTTCATCCATTTACAATTCGTTTTTAGGCTTTAAATTTTATTTTTTGAGGAAAAATATGGCTATAAAATCGTCCGCGGGGATCCCAGGTGACACACATGGTACCTGCGGACCCTGAATTTTTGCTATAAAGAAAAAATTCGTGGGTCCACACTTTTCATATAGAATGCGTGAATTCCTACGCATTGTGCACAAAGGAAAAGTGCGGTCCCCGCACGTTTGAATTTAAAAAATCAAATCTCTCTTTTACCGCCCAAAAATTTTCAAATTAGATTGTTCTAATCTATCTTTTTGTACATTGTAGCATTAACAAGATGTTGATTTGGAGAGAACGTGAGCATGAGGAAGTGGATGAAATCACAATGCTCCATTTTCCCACAATGCAAGCATTAAGAGCATGTGGTTTGTATAAATTTTGGGCCATCCAAAGCATGAGGGCACAGGTAGACCTCCTGACATGGCTGGTAAACAGGTGCAATGTGCAGGACCAGTGTTTCATTATTGGCGGCCACCGGCTTGAAATCGAGCTAGAGGATATTTATTTTCTGACTGGTTTGTCCAAGAGGGGCGAACAACTTTCCTTGTTTGGGACTAGGCCAGGTGGCCAGACTGTCGCTTGTCTTCGGCAAGAATTTTGCAATGATGAAGCAGACCCTAGGGACAAACGGATTGATATAAAAACTATCATCCATCCCGAGATAAAAGTTATTGCATTTACTGTTACCAGGCTGTGTGGGAGTGTAGCACTGTATGTGGCTACCGGTTCCCAGATGCGCATTGCTGTGGACTGTTTTCGTGGCACCATTTTCAACTGGTGTGAAGCTGTGTTGGCTAATATAAAAGGCCAACTAACTAGAGCGAAAAATGGGATACTAAATAACTTTGGATATGGATCCCTTGTTGTCTCTTTTTCTCTAGAGAGGATCCCTATGCTAGCTCCGCAGAGTATTCCTGTTGATGCCGGTCGAGTTCAAGAACCTAGGATGGTTCGTTGGTCCGCACTGATGGCCCGTCACAATATTGAGGGCGCTGAGATTGTTTTATTTCCACCTTCATATTTTTGTTGGCTAGACCGCCAAATTTTCGTCATAGAGGACTTTCCATACGCCAGGATAGATTTCCGCGGCGACCGAGAGATGACTCTCCCAACAGGGGAACAGTGGGATGACTCAGGTAAAATCATTTTTTCAATAGTTTCTAAGTCCTAATTTTTTTGTTTTAATTGTCTTGAAAATTAATAACCAAAATTTTTTACATACAGACGTGGGTCCACAACGACTAGCGCATCTCCAACCCTATGAAAGAAGACAACCAGTTGCAGCCGCACCAGCTCCAGTAGGCCAGTCAGTAGAAATCCTGACTAATTTAGAGCATCACCTAGAGTGTTTGACTCTAGATATTCCAGAGACAAACATAGATGATATTCCACTCAGATTGCAGAGATACGTGATTGGTGTTCCAGGACCTTTTAGGAGGTTCCTATGTAGGGTGGCCCGGGCAGTGGTTTCTTATCGTGATCACCATCAGTGATGGGATGATCGTGTTGTAGACTCATATTTTTGACTTTTTGTGTTATCATTTTGCCAATCATAAGGTGTTTCCAACCTATGATCGAAGACGATGTATAGTTTTTGAAAACACTTCTATACTATGATATATATCACTATTTTATCGGCTATCTGTGTACATTTTATGAATGTTGTTTGTTTTACTTTTTTTTTTATCATTGCAAATGTCGATTTATCATACTAGAAGCAACTGTGTCTACTAATGTATTTAAATGTATTGGAATATGTTGATATTCAATGTAATCAAATTCACGTTCCAAGAGACGAACTCTTAAAAATAACCGTAAAAACACTGGATTTCTAATGGCATAAACCCTGTTAAGCTGTAATACAACAAGTTCAGAATCCAACCTAACAATTAAACTCCAAATCCAAAATGATATGGACTCAGATAATAACTCAATCACTGCGCTATACTCGGCAATGTTATTCGTTGTTTGACCAAGGCTTACCCCATGCATGGAAACTAACTCGTCAGAGGGTGAATAGATAACCCAAGCTGCGGAAGAAATGTTTCGTGTATTACGAAAAGCACCATCAGCAAAACCAATGTAGGTTTGAAGAGACATTAACATCTGCAATATCAAGAGTAAAAGTCAGATAAGCAGGAATAGCGATAAAAACACACTTCTAAACTAGGCACGCTTTTCTAATCTAAGACACACCAACAGTAAAGAAATCTAACCTAATAAAAAATCTCCACACTAGGTTTAAGTATAATATCGCTTCAGATATAGCCCATTTCTGGGTTTATCTAAAGGGACACCATCAAAATCTATCAGCTCATATGCCCCCTTTACCAGATTTCGCTTAACAATGAAAAGACCATGCCACATGGGCATGAATTTCCCAGCTCCTAGCTTATCGTTGGCTTGATCATAAACTAAGACTAGGTCTCCTTCTGAAAAATTTCGAGGGGTAACACTTCTATCATACTGAGCTTTTATTATTTTGACATGAGCCTCGTTTTCTATTGCATCGTTTCTCCGATTCTCATCCAACTGAGCCAAGTATAAAAAAATGTTTCTCCTCTTCAGACGTAGCTGGGAGTAAATCTATGGCTAATTTCAAAGATGGAATTTCGCATTCAATCGGAAACACAGCTTCCAAACCGTAAACGAGTTGAAAGGGAGTGAAACCAGTTGATGTTTTGACTAAGGTTCGATATGCCCAAAGTGCTGAAAATAACATCGAATGCCAATTCGTTTTGTGAATACCAATAATTCGCCTAATCATGGTGACTAAAACTTCATTTATGGCTTCAACCAGACCATTGGTTTGTGGATAATATGGAGTGGAACTATCATGGCGCAAGCCAAGCTGTTCTGTTAGTTCAGTCATCATGACATTCCGAAAATGGCTTCCATGATCAGTAATAATGGCTTGAGGAACACCAAACCTAGAAATTATGTGATTAAACACGAAAGTTGCAACAGTCTTGCCGTCAGCTGAAAATGTAGTCATCACCTCAGCCCACTTAGTAAAATAATCTACTGCTAAGATAATATATGCATGCCCCTCGGCCGAGTGAGGGTTACATGTAATAAAAGCGATACCCCATTTCGCAAAAGGACCGACAACAATTATAGGGTGAAGAGGAGCGGGTGGCGGGCGCATCTCACGATAAAAAATTTGACAATTGTGGCATTTCCAGACTGCATAAATACAATATTTGAATAACGACGGCCAGAAATAACCAGCACGCAATATCTTTTGGGCAGTGGCATACCCAGACATATGACCGCCACATGCTCCAGAATGGCATTCATTCAACACCTTCTCAGCTTCTTCATGAGTAAGACAGCGTCGGAAAACAGAATCCGCCCCACGATGATAAAGTGTATCACCGATAATATTGTACTGTTGGGATTGGAAGCGTATTTTCCATCGTTGAGTTTGTGAGATTTCGGGCTGAAAAGATTGGGTTTGGAGATAAACAATAATATCTCCATACCATGGATCAAGAGTACTGATAAGAAATAGAGATTTGTCCACAATGGACTCTTCTGCCACAGTTTCAGTATCAGTAGAGGGGAAATCACATATTAGTTCCGCAAAGACCAAAGATTTCTTCGCCTTGGATTTTTCGAATTCCAAGTTGAATTTCTGTAGGATAACTATCCATTTGGAATATTTGCCCCCTAGCAATTGTTTGGTCAAAATATACATCATAGGGTTGTAATCAGAAATTACTGTGGTTTTACGTAACAAAATGTAATGTCTAAATCGTTGGACAGCTTGAACAGCTACCAAGGCCAATTTCTCCACATGTGTATATTTAATCTCGGTCGGATGCAGATTTGGACTAAGATAGTAAATCACATGTTCAGTATGAGATTTGTCTTCCTGAACTAACACCATCCCAATAGTGGAATGAGAAGCGGCAAGATATAAAATGTAATCCTGGTTATAGTTGGGAGGATGCAATAACGGTGCATGGGTCAACGCATGTTTAAGTGCATCAAAAGATCGATCAACGATCTCATCCCAAAAGAATGGAATGTTCTGTTTCAGCAACCGGGTAAAACCTTTTGTAAGCTCGACGTAGTTAGGAATGAACCGACGTAAACTTTGGAGTTGGCGTAAAGTCGAAGGAGGTGGCAAATTAACAATAGCTGCGACCTTCGACGGATCGACGCGAATGCCTTTTCTCGAAACAACAAATCCCAGTAAACGACTCGACTCTACACAAAAGACACATTTGTGCAGATTCGGCCTAATTCGATAATGCCTACATCTCATAAAAATGGCTCGTAAATGAGTGATATGGTCGGCCCTACGCGATGAATGAGCAGGTAAATCATCGAGATAAGGCTGTACAATGTGCTTAATGTCATGAAACGCGTAAGACATTGCCCGTTGAAAAGTTTCTCCAGTGTTCTTTAATCCAAAAGGTAGTTTGCAATAAGCAAATGTCCCCCATAGACAAATGAAAGTTGTTTTGGGTTGATCGGCAGGGAGTATGTTTATTTGATTATACACTGAAAAACCGTCCATAAAGGAAAACATTTCACTGCCAGCACAATCATCGATAATTTGATCGATATAGGGCGTTGGATAATTATCCTTAGGACAAGCTCGATTGATATCCCTATAATTGATACATACTCATATCGTCCCTTGTTTTTTAGTCACAGGAACAATATTAGATACCCAATCCATTAAAGGAATTGGATAAATGAATCCTGCATGAAGTAATTTTTCAACCTCTGCTTTTATAGCAGCAGCTTTTCTAGGATGAATTTGACGTAGACGTTGACGGACAGGTTTAGCATCTGGGTAAGTCTTGATTTCATGTACGACTATTGACGGATCAATTCCTGGCATTTCTTCATAGGACCAGGCAAAAACATCACGAAATTCTTGAAATAGGGCTTTATAAGTTTGAATTTCATCTTCAGTACAACAAGCACCTATATGAATGTTTTCAATTACTCCCGATTTCACTGAAATGTCAATTGGGATCGTTCGAGAGATATTTTCTAAATTTAGCTCAGAATCAGGATTTTTCAATGGATTCTGCGGATCCTTGACATATTCAGCAGTAAAAATTGAAGCGAAATCATCTTCAAAATGATCTAGTTTAGGTAAAAACGAAGATCGGTGATGTAGATATTCCCATGGTAAATCACCAACAGACAAAAACTCATGAATCTACTCATTAGTATGAACGAGTTCAGGAAATGTTGTTGGGTCTAAACTAGAGATAGAAAGAGAATCCTCATGGATCCCATTCACTGGATAAATTTCAGTTGAAGAGGGGTCGGAAAGTGACTGTACCACCTGATATGCAAGTTCAAATGGACTCAAAGGCATCATGCCATCAATTGAATCTAACTCGGATTCGGAAGGTACGATCCAAGGATCATCAAACATAACAGAGTCTAACGAAATCATATGAATAGTTGCAACAGGAGGCGATATGTTAGGAGGCGGAAAGGAAAAAGTTCCTAGCAGACGAAAATCTTTAATCAAACCTACTCCAACATCTTTGTAAGGGATAGCCGCTTTACCAACATGCTGGATTGTTTCTGTAGAGGCTAGGTCGGACGTAAAATAAGTTAACTGATCTATTGTAACAACTATCCCTTGATATGGAAATTTTATAAGTCGGAAAACCGAAGAAACAACAACAGTCATAGGATAACTCCAACTACGACCCAGGAGAAGATTGTAATCAAGAGGGGCATCAACCACTTCCACATCTAGATTTACAATTTTACCTTCGACCCCTATGGTTAAATCCTGCAAAATACCAAAAGGGTGGAAACCTCAACCATCAAAAGCCTTAAGAATCGTCGGAGATTGGTTTAGTGTAGGAGAACCAAGTGATTTCCAACACTGAATCGACATAATACACATTGAAGCTCCCTCATCAATCACAGTCCGATAGATCGGTCTATTTTTTACTGTCACTGGAATCTGGAAAGCCATTTGGTGAGGTAGGCGAGGTGTACTATTTTCTACATCGAAGATTATAAGATTAGAATCCTGAACATCAACAACTCCTATAGCAGAAAAAATCAATTTACGCTATGCTGGGCATGATTGCAGCACTTCCAAAGCTGACATTGCTGAAGGAGAAATAGCTAAGTCTTCAACAATGTTGTAATTCTAAGCAGCTCTCGCATGCGGATTGAAAGATGATTTACGAAGAACACCTTTAGCAAGCGGTTTGATTATTAAGTCTGGATTCGGTTTCTCGATCTGTAGCGGACCAGAAACAGGAGGAGGTGTAGTCGATGTATTTGCACTAGAATATTCTGTTTCTTTACCATCGACAAGATTCTTAGTACCATAATCTTGTGATCGTGTCGCAATCCTTACATGAGACATCATCAAAATAGGTTCTTCTGAAGCAGTCGAAGTAAAACCAACCATTTTACTATCTTGAGTTGGAAAAGGATCCTTCAAGACAGCAGGTTGTTGTGAACCTTTGACGAAATTTGCAACCTCGGCCCGATGTGGGAATTCCTTAGTAAAATGATCTTCGTCACAAATGTAACAAGGATAACGTGGTTTACGTTTTTCATCATTGGATTCATTTTTATCAGTTTTTTCTTTTGAATTCTTTTTTTTATTTATTCTTCCCTTTCTTTTTACCACCAGATTTAGATTTAGCTATAGATGTATCCACAACATGAATATCAGCAGAAATTTCGGGGGAAGATTCTCCTTTCGGGGAATCAGGTAAAGTTATAATTGGAGAAGAATTCTTTGAAGATTTCTTCTTACTTTTAGTATTGATCGTACCAATCATACCATCAACGGCATGAGACCCTAAAGGAGCAGCAACTATTTGACCTTGTTTTGGAAGGTCTGGGATTTTTTCATGTAAAGTACCTGACTTTGTGTAAATGAGGTCAAGGTACTGAGCTTGAGAAATTACTTGCTCTTCAGTAACAACACCAGCCTTAGCTACATCCTCAGTAATTTTGGGTAACAATGATTTAACAAACCATTCCGCCAAAATTTGATCCAGAATGTAAACTTTCACCAAACTTCTCCTACGCCGCCATTCATGAATATGATCAGAAATATATGTGGACGTGGATTGTTTTAGTGAAGTTAGAAGTTCTGTGCCATTATCGTATCTGGCATGCAACTGAAAATGAGTCAAGAAGGAAGTTGCTAACTAACTGAAATTGTTAAACGAGCCTTGTGGTAACTCAATGTACCATTTGGTAGCAAAACCTATAAGAGTTCTTTGGAAAAGACGTAAGCAAATCGAATCATCAATTAAGGAATTAGATGCACACCAGAGGTGATAAGTCATTACGTGATTTGATGGATCCTCTCCTGACTTACCTTTGAACTTTGGTATATCACTGGGAAACTTATGTGGCATTGGCGGCCAGTACGGATAATAGAAAATTGGATCATTCGTAAGGCACATCAAATCAGGGAAATCCAAAGTTGCAATAAATGGTAACTAACGGTTAGGGTCGCGAAAACCTTGAGTAGCCAAAGTAGTTCTAGGAGGTGGATACCCAGGATAACTGGGAATTGGATTTGCGTTAGGAATTGTGAAACCTCCTGGAAAACCAGGATTAACTGGACCAAACTGGGGTTGTTGAGGTTGTTGATAAGTATAGCTAGGGCACGGTTGATACTGATAGTTGGGTTTTGTGTATAGGGACCGAATTTCAGCTATCCCTGGTATGGTTGATACGTGAATTACTGTTGACTTGTGACAACTGTACTTGTACCAGTTTGTCCAGCAGGTATCTGAACAGAAGTCTGAACTAAAGATCTTGATTGGAGTGCAGAGACTTGAGGGATTTGCACGGATGTAGGGATAGACAAACTCAGGGTTACAGATACTCTAGAAATAGGTGTTACAGGTTGAACAGAAATAGCAGCAGTTACAGCAGTTTGAGGCGGAGTTTGAGGTGAACTAGGCCTAGCCTGTTGAACAGAACTAGGTGTAGGAGTTTGAATAGTAGGCTGGATAGGTTGCTGAGTTGGACCAGAAACTAAAGGTTGTCCAGGCTGATAAGGCCACTGCACATTAGGCTGCATAGGCTCTTGATATTGGGATGGATCCCACACCATATTCATTTCGGGGTATTGTCCCGCAAAATATTGAACATAAGGACCATAACCTGGTTGAACGTAGGGTTGATAAGTAAGTGGTAAATTTCCAGCTCCTTGAATAGATGACTGACCAGAAGGTTGTTGGAAACCTTGAATTGGGTACTGACCTTGAGGTTGATAACCCTGAGGCACGTACTGAAGCTGGGGTTGATAAGGACCCTAAGGAGCATATTGAGTTTGGGGTTGACCTTGGGGCATATACTGTCCAGAAGGTTGAGATCCTTGAGGTGTTTACTGTCCTTGGGGTTGTCCCCCAAAATAATATGATTCCACAGTTTGTCCTGGGAAAAAGCTACCTTGAGGTTGCCCCCCAGGTGGTAACTGACTTCCTGAAGGTTGCCCCCCAGGTGGTAACTGACTACCTTGAGGTTGCCCCCTAGGCGGTAACAGATTTCCCTGTGTTGACCCTCCAGGCGGTAATTGACTGCCTTGAGGTCGAGGATTCAGAACATTACCAGACATCATAAAATTTTTCTCTGCATTCGACGTTTCAGTTTTAACACCATTGAAACCAGATGACAACATTTGTCCAATCAGTTGAGGAGCTGCTCCAGAGAAAGTACCAGACAGAGCCTAATATCCCGAAGGAACAGAAGGACCACCATGTAAAAATGATTCCGGTGTCTGGGAAAACATGGATGACTCTCCTGCCATATTGGATGGCGGATAGTAACCTCTAGGTGTAGGATGAAATGGAATTCGAGGTGGAGAAAAAGCAAGACCCGAATTCTCTAAAAGGTTTGTTAAAGATAAATACCAAGCACTAGTTCGAATAGGGCTGTAGAAAATAGATTCACGCTCCCTAAGATTTAAAGATTGAGGGGAGGCGGGAAGAGATATATCTTCGTCTGGATTAGTAAGTTCTTCAATGGAAATAAGACCAGTTGGAAGATCGTCAGTGACGATATTTCTTACCCTAGGTGAACCAAGATCGCTAGATGTTGGTGAAATAAATCCCGGGGATGTTTCCAAAACAGAAGGTTCAGTTTCAGGTTCAGAGATTTTAGGTTCGTCAGCTAGTTCACTGGAAGGAGAAATATTACCAGTAACTTCAGAAACTGAAATCGGTTCTTGAATGTGTTCTGTTGTGGGTATTTGATGATCAGGATGAATAACTATAGATGAAATTCCAATTTCTGTTGATCTAATCCTACTACTACTGTATGGTACTAGAGCACGAAGCCCTTCAAGCTGACTTGGTGTATATTCAGGGGGTTTCCCTTGTAGTCTCTAGGATTGTCTCAGCAATTCTGCCACGATTAAATATTAACTAATCGCACGCAAACAAATAAAATTTCAATGAAAACACCTAAAGTCTCTAAAAAAACAAACAGCTGAATCACACGCTTAAAAATCTAAGAGTTCAGACCACACACAAACAGTAAATTTCCATACTAAAAACTCTAGTTGGTGATGAAATCCAACTTAGTAGAAATTTAATGCAGAAAGGGTGGTTGGAACAGTTACCCCGACAACCTGCTTAATGAAACAGACTGGCACAAGTTTCCTCACATAACCATCTCGTGTGAAGAGAACCCCCCAGAGAGTCCAAGTGATTCTAGTCGACATCTTCTCCAGGTACAGTGAGATCTTTCCTTCACCATCACCTTAGAAATAATCTTAAGACAATGGACACTAAGGCTACCAATAGTAACAAATATAATTGGGGGAACAGTCTACGATCCGATCCCACGCACAAGGGCAGAGTAACAAAGCTCAATCCCCTTGAAGGCTCCTCGACATGGTCAATCTGAGGTTTACCGACAAGTGACCCCAGGCTCCTCGACAATGGTTAATCTGAGGTTTACCATTTGTAATGTGCGCAAAATCTTCTATCTTCCCCAATGAAACAGAATTGATTGTCTCAAAGGTTCGGACATGATCTCGTGATTGACTTCTTTAAGAGAAGCTTCCCAGATTATACAAATTACAATTGGATTTATTTCCTACCGCAAGATTTGTCTACTTGTTTGTTTTTGCTATCTCGGAGAGTTAATTACTCCCTACTCCAAGATACTAACCTAAGCTATGTTGGTGATAAGAGCCCTAGAAAATAAAAAGATTACGAAATGAATTTTAATTAAGCGTTAATTTTAAGAGCTGTTTCTTAAGTTAATGGGTGCGGAAATGAAACTTTGATGGTGTGAAGACTCGACTTCCAAAAACGCTAAAAATGCACCTAAAAATGATAATCAAATCGTTTTCTTTCAATGAAAGTCTAATTAAGAAAGAGTTGGAGAATGCAATTCTTTCAATAAACAATTCCTTCTTAATATAAAGAATACTTGAAAGAAAATATTTTTGTCTTTTCCAATGATAACTCAAAATGAAACAAATTTCAAAGCTCACAATAGAAATCCTTTCACTTTCCAAAAACTTGAAGCTACCAAACAATTTTCTTCCAAAAGAAATCTACAAACTTTAAAAGCACTCAAAACTACAAAACTAATTTCGAGATCTATAAATTTTAATAGCACTCAAAACTACAAAACTAATTGAATAAAAGATTTAAGATTTTTTGAAGAATGTTTTACTCAGTTGTTCAGAAAACTAAGGATCTATTCGTTCAGAATAACAGATAGATCAAAAACACTCAAATATGTTTAAAAAAAATAAAATGAAATTCCAAAACCTATAACTAAGTTTTTTCGAAGATTTGCAAAGAAACAAGTAGCTTTATTTCTCAATAAAAGACGATTTCACAATCAGGTCAGATCAGCAAAAAGACAAGAAAGACCAATGTAATCTAAGGTACTTCAAAATGTCGAATGCTTCAAATCGCTACAAAGACCAAGTGAAAAACAATCCAAAACACAAAACTTCTAGAAAATCATCAAAAGACCAATACTGCTGAGATTTATTAACAAAAAGATTTTGACAGAAAAAATCATCAATCTGGGCAGAAAAAAAAAACTCAAAATCAAAATAAAGATAGAAATCTGGAGATTTTCAAGATTTTGACAGGGTCCACAGGCTCCAAAAAGTCACAGTGTAGTCCCGCACTTTTTACACTAGAAAAAGTGCGAAACTGCCCACATTGTGAAAACAAGGCAAAGTGCGGTCCCAGGAAAATTAAAGAAAAAATTCAAAAGATTTCAAAATTTCTAAAAAAAGAGAAAACCTAAGCTACCCAGGCAGATGTCAATCAATCAAAAACCAGGAAAAAAATTTCCTCAAATCAAAATAAAAGAGAACCAAAAACAACAAGTTCTTTCCCTAGCGGAGTCGCCAATTTGTTGTGTGGATTAATCCGTCTTATGGAAAAGACCGATCTCCCTAGTACTAAAAGTATCTAGCAACAAACATCCAATCATACTAATCTTTCTCTAAGCATGTAAGGTTTATAAATAGCTCTATAAAGATGTAGAAGACTTACCATTTGTCCAGTGCTTGTTTGAAGTCGTCGTTGTCCTTCGCGCGCTTGAAGGAGTTTTCCTCATAAATTTGCAGTCACAAGCAAGAAAAATATTACATAGCACCTGTATAAACATAATCATAAACCATGCTTATCATAGTGATCAAGGAATCTATGAAATAAACCATGAATAGACAGCTTATTGAGAAAAATGAGTATGATTGTATTAATTTCAAAAGAAGGAAACCCTTACAACCAAAGCCTTGATGTTGCACAGGCCTTCCCGGGGTCCAAAGCAGCATTCTCCTTTACTTTGACAAGTTCTGCACTCCTCCAACCAAGACAACAGAAGGTATGTAATCTCTCCTCCAAAAGTCTTAGTCAATTGAGTCTAAATCTCAACAGCACTTAACCTCAAATATTCTTAAGCTTGAACTCCCCTTTGAGGCTACCCTATGCCTCCTTTTGTAGTGGAAAAGAGGAGGTTTTTTGTTCTAATTATGAAGGGATAGAATCCTCCTTCAAAGGGATAAGCTCCTCACATCAAAGGGTTATCTCCATAGAGTAAGGGATTCATTCACCTCACAAGAGCGGTTCTACCACCGCAAAATCCATTCTAGAAGCTTCCAGAATTTACTTTAATTGAGATTTTTGGGATTTACTTGCGCCTTTTTGATCTTACAGGGGTCCGCACCTTTAACAAAGAGAAACTACGTTTTGGTACACAGGAGAGCTAAACATTGGGTGCAGGACCACAGGCAAGATAGCTAGAAAGGGCGACACCAAAGTTTAGGAGACTTTTAGGAATTTTTTCTGATTTTCAAGGCTTGACATGAGGAACTGATATGTTAGACTCGCAAAAGGGGGAAGTATGATTAATAATGAGCTCATACGCATAGAAAAATGTCAGGATGACAATTTTCAGTGTAACACTACCACTTAAAGGCTGTTATTGAAGTCTCCCTTTGAAGTATCTTTGTTTACAGTGAGCCAAGGAGGTCTGTTCTAATCATGCCCCTTTTCCTTGCTAGAACAGTTGGCTTAAAGTTCTTTATAGTTGTGACCATAGATGTTTTTAGGTGTTCCCTCTTCTATGACCATAATTATCAGTGAATCTTTTATGTTTTCTAAATCATTTGAAATAAAATTTTTGAGGAAATAGGGTGTTCCCCGAATCTTAGATTTCATTTAAATTTTTTTTTTGAAGTAATTATTTGCTTAAAGTGTGATTTTTAGAATTCATGGTTAGCCCTATCTATCAAATATCTCTTTATTGTTCAATTTGTGCTTTCAAATTCCCTTTTGTTGAGAATTAAACTTCTCTTTCTAAGTCATTCATGTCCATCTCATTCCAAAACCAAAGGATCCTGCCGCCAAGTTAGATTTTTCCTTTGATATCCCATATCCATTAATAGGTTTTTCATGACCTCTTTTTGACTCCATTGCCCAATGAAACTAACATTTCCCCTTTCTATCTATCTTTACTAGACCTTTTATGTTATGGTGTATCAATTCAACCAAACAAACAAACAAACACTTACACTTAATAACTAGTCTAAAACCAATACTCAAAGCACACAAGATAAACCTTTGAAAAAATAAATAATTTGAGAGATCCCTCTCTAAGAGCAGGAGGACTAGATCTTGTAACCCTAAATATTGGTTATGATGTTGCCTTGTCTTTTGATTTGCCAAACTATTAAAACACGAGACACCAACATAATGGCGATCACGGTGGGACCCTGAGTAAAATATTTAAAACAAAACACTCCCTGTCCAGTATAACATTAGTAGCCTTCTTCAAGCACTTCCTAACAAAAATGGTAATCATGATAGGACTTAATTGAATCAGTGACAAACTAAGTAACCCTTAGGATTCCCGTAAGACCTTATCAATCCTTGAAGGAACTAGTTACCATGCCATAAGAGTGAAATCTATATGCTTAAACACCTTAGCTAAGTGTTAAATCATATTTAGGACACTCTCATAACCCATAGGATTAAAAACTCAAAAGAACCCAAAAACATTTCAGTTTGGCTTCATAATAAACATGGTGGTGGAACCATCCAATTTTTTACCTTCATAGAAGCTAAATAGTTTCCACCTGGTGACTCCACTAACCCCAGTAGGCATATTAATCATCTAGGTCCCTAGATCTCTTTAGGACTGTGTTAACCAGCCTTGAAGAAGTTTAGAAGCCTAGTCCCATACTAGATAAGACATCGTGAGAGGTAAAACTCCAAAAAACAGTCCTTAAAACTTTAACCTCTCTCATTTTTGGAAAAACAGTCTGGCTTCACATAGGATCAACACTAGATCCCATCCAGACCCAAATCCTCCTTTAATCATTGACAATCGAAAGAGAATTCTGTGGCAGACTTCTAAATCTGGAAAATCAGCTGCTAATAGGATCCTCTTAAGATTAAAATCTTTCCCTGAAAACTTTGTTGTCGTAGAGGATTCACACTTTGATTTGAATCATACAAAGAACATCTTTAGAGCTAGATCTCAAGGTGATTTAAACCAAGTTGATCTTGACATTTCATATTTGCAACAAAGCTTCAGTAGAGAAGCCTCACCTTCTACTCCTCCTGATTCCCATATTCTTCATCACTTTAGCCTTTTCCATAACAAGTCTGCTCAAAACCAGTTTGCTAGTCCAAGTGTTTCTCCCACTCCAATTCATATTATCATTGTGCAAAACACTCCTATTCAGCCCACTTTCACCCTTGTAAATCCACCCTTATTTCTAGCCATGGAAACATGATATGCCCCATTAGTGTTACCACAACCTCTACTTCCCTTACCAAATTATTACCAATCCAAAATTCCTCACTTCACTGGAAAAGAGTCTACAACAGCTCAACATCATGTAGATAGGATGGAAGATGCATTTGATTACATGGAGATAGAAGAAGAAACTGTGAAGATGAGGATATTTGCCCAAATTTTAGGAGGAGATGTAAAGAATTGGATTAAAAACCTACCTCCCAACAACATAAATGATCTCCCTGCCTTGCATCAAACATTCATCAACAAATGGGAACTCAAAAATAACCCTCTCCAAATACTAGAAGAATATAGCAGCCTCAAGATAAATCAAGGGGAAAGTGTTCATGACTACTCCACTAGGTTCAATAATGTTTACAATGCTCTTCCACCTCACATGAAACCTCCCCAAGGCATGGGCTTAGTAAGGTATCCCGAAGGCTTTGATGCTGAAATGGCTTATCAATTGAGGGAGAGAGATTACTTAACCTTAGAAGACATGCATAAAGGTGTTGGGTGTGGAGCCTAATTATCTTGCTTACTTTGTATCACAGCGTTGGACCCTTGTACCTTAAAAGGGGCGGCAACGCCGCTGGTAATTAATTGCTTCCATGGGGGGTCAAGGGGGGGCGGCAGCGCTTTTTGGAGCCCCCCCTAGTGGGGGGTTTCGGGGGCAGCACCCCCGAAGCTAAAAACAGATGTAAAATTGCCTTGTAAAAGTATATTAATTTCTAGTCAATCTGGGCCGTTCATTAGGCAAATGATCTGATGGTATAAGTTATGTTTAGTTTAGGTTTTTTTTCCCTAGAAGGCAACCCCTCACTTTTATGAGGGTATTGTATTGCGGCTGTGTATGGTATGTGTGTATTCTCGGAGCAAGAAACATAGAGGGAGACTGTGAGAGAGAATAGAGGATATTACAGTGGATCTATTGTAGGTTGTGTCTCTTCATTTTGCTAGATAATAGAAAGGAAGGACTAGCTATTCGGGGTGGACGTAGCCCAAATTGGGTGAACCACGTATATATGTGTCTCTCTGGTTTTATGTATTTTGTGTGCTTGTGTTTTCCGCATATTTTATGTGTTTCATTGCTCTGTAATATTTAATTTTTTAACAATTAGTATCAGAGCCGAAGGTCTATTTGGCTGATAAACTCACAGGAAATAAGGGTTCCTGGTTCAAGTGGGAGCAATGGCGGAAGATGGTAAATTTAGGGTCGAGAAATTTAAAGGCCAAAACTTCCCGCTGTGGAAGATGCAGATGGAAGATTATCTGTATTAGAAATATCTGTACCTACCATTGAGCAGAAAAAAAAAGAAGTCGATGGCCATGAAAGATGCAGAATGGAAAATTCTCGATAGAAAGGCACTTGGAATAATACGGTTGTGCCTTGCGGCGTTATTTTCCTTCAATATTTCGAAGGAAACAACAACAGAGGGTTTGATGCAGACGTTGGTGAAAATATATGAAAAACCCTCGGCCTCAAACAAGGTATTTCTTATGAAACAATTATTTAATATGAAGATGTCAGAAGGTGGATCTGTTGCAGACCATTTAAATGATTTTAATACAGTTACCAGTTAGTTAAGTTCTATAGGGGTAAACTTTGATGATGAAGTTAGAGCTCTATTATTCTTGTGCTCATTTCCAAAGAGTTGGAATGGTTTAGTAATGGCCATTAGTAACTCTGTCTCTGGATCTAGTACTTTAAAGTTTGATGATGTTTTTGGTGCTATCCTTAGTGAGGAAATGCGACGGAAAAGCTCCGGTGAGACATCGGGTAATGCTTTGAGTGCAGAGTCTAGGGGAAGAAGAATGGAAAGAGGAAAGAGCTTGGGATATCACAGTAAATCAAGGAAAGGAAGATCCAAGTCCAGATCGGGGATAGTGTGCTGGAATTGCGGAAAGAAAGGACACCTAAAGAAAGACTGTAGATCTCGGAAGGGAAAAGAAGGAGACACACAACAAGAAAACAATCATGAAGCAAATGTGACAGGTGATTTGTTACAAGATGCTTTGATTCTTTCTTTCGAAAATGTTACTGATTCTTGGGTTGTAGATTCAGGGGCTTCATTCCATGCCACACCTGATAAGAAATATTTTCATGACTATGTTCAAGGAGATTTTGGACAAGTTCGTTTGGGGTGATGATAAACCCTGTAAAATTGTTGGAATGGGTAAATTTCTTGTAAAACAATAGAATGGAAACCAATGGCTACTAAAGGAGGTAAGGCATGTTCCAGATCTGAAGAAAAATCTGATTTCAACAGGGCAGTTAGGCAGTGAAGGTTGTGTGACAACTTTCACGGATAAAACTTGGAAGGTCACCAAAGGAGCCCTGGTAATAGCAAAAGGCGAAAAGGTTGGTACATTGTATTTATGCAATGGTATTTCTAACTCTGTTAATGCTTTAACTTCCAAAGGAGCAGATGCAACATTATGGCATCATAGGCTCGGACACATGAGTGAGAAAGGGATGAAGATTCTTCACTCAAGAAATTTGTTGCCAGGTTTGAAGAATGTTGATTTGGATTTCTGTGAAAATTGCATTTATGGAAAACAAAAGAGAGTCGGATTTCTCAGAGTTGGGAAAGAAAAGAAGAGCGAAAAATTGGAGCTTGTGCATACAGATGTATGGGGACCTGCTCAGGTATCATCTCTCGGTGGCTCTCGTTATTATGTTACTTTTATTGATGATGCAACTAGAAAACATGGATTTATTGTATTCAGAATAAATCTGATGTATTTGATACTTTCAAGAAATGGAAAGCTTTGGTTGAGATTGAGACAGGAAAGAAGTTGAAGTGTCTCAGATCAGACAATGGAGGTGAATATTGCAGCAAAGAGTTTGATAGGTACTGTTCAGAGCATGGAATTCGTAGAGAGAAGACAGTTCCAAGAAAACCACAAGAAAATGGTGTGTTAGAAAGGATGAACAGAACAATCATGGAGCGTGCAAGGTGCATGAGATTGCATGTAGGATTGCCTTTACAATTTTGGGCAGATGTTGTAGATACTACTGTCTATCTAATAAATAGAGGGCCTTCAATTTCCTTGGATGGTGGTATTCTAGAGGAAACATGGACAGGTAAAAAGGTAAACTACTCTTTTTTAAAGCCTTTTGGTTGTGAGGCCTTTGTCCATATTAAAAAAGAAAATAGAACAAAGCTTGAGGAAAAATCAAAGAAATGTACCTTTATTGGATATGGTGTTAATGATTTTGGTTATTGCTTATATGATTATGAAAATCACAAAATCATTAGGAGCAGAGATGTAATATTTAATGAAAAGGTCTTGTATAAGAATCAGTTGCAGGAAAAGAAACATGAAAAATAAAACAAAGAATACACAGTTCTTAATGAGATCACAAAAAAGGTAAAGGTGCCTGAAAATAATAATAATAAAAACAACAACAACCACCACAACAACAACATGAACCTCAAACACCTGAAAGTGGTGTTAGAAGATCTACCAGGATAAGTAGACCCCCTTAACAATACTCTCCTTCATTATATTATTTATTGCTGACTGATTCTGGTGAACCCGAATGTTATGAAGAAGCAATGCAGGTTGAAAGTAGGAAGAAGTGGGAGCTAGCCATGGAAGAAGAGATGGAATCCTTAATGCATAAAAAGAATTGGGACTTAGTTAGGTTGCCTGCAGGTAAAACTACATTGCAGAGTAAATGGGTTTACAGGCTGAAGGAAGAAGATGGAGGAAAATAGAGGTATAAAGCTAGACTTGTGGTGAAGGGGTTTGCACAAAAGAAAGGTATTGATTTTGATGAAATATTTTCTCCTGTTTTTAAGATGACTTCAATCATAACTATCTTAAGTCTTGTAGCAGCGGAATATTTACATCTTGAATAGTTAGATGTAAAGACAACATTTCTCCATGGAGATTTGGAGGAAGAGATATACATGCAGCAACCAGAAGGATATGAGGTAAAAGGGAAAGAAAAATTGGTGTGAAAGTTAAAGAAGAGCTTGTATGGCTTAAAATAGGCTCCAAGGCAGTGGTATCTAAATTTTGACAAGTTTATGTTTGAACAAGGTTATATTAGATGTCACTATGATCATTGTGTTTATCTGAAAAGGCAAAATGATGGAAGCTATATTATATTGTTATTGTATGTAGATGACATGCTTGTTGCAGGGTCTAACATGCAGGAAATAAATGTGCTCAAAAGAAAATTGGCGAATTCATTTTCAATGAAGGATTTGGGAGCTGCAAAACAAATCCTTGGTATGAGGATAACTAGAGACATGAAAAATTGCAAATTAACACTGTCTCAGAATGAGTACATAGAAAAGGTGTTGAAAAGATTTAATATGCAGAATGAAAAACTAGTTAGTACACCTTTTGCTAGCCATTTCAAACTTAGTAAGGAGATGTGCCCCAAGACCCAAGAAGACATGGATTATATGTCTAAAGTTCCATATGCATCAGCAGTTGGAAGCTTAATGTATGCAATGGTCTGCACAAGGCCTGATATTGCACATGCAGTGGGAGTTGTAAGTAGGTACATGAATAATCCAGGAAAATAACATTGGATGGTAGTAAAATGGATTCTCAGATATTTGAGAGGTACCACAAATCAAGCATTATGCTTTGGTGGTTCAAACATTGCTCTACAGGGATATGTTGATGCAGATATGGTAGGTGATAGAGATAATAGGAGGAGCACTACAGGATATGTATTTACTGTAGGTGGAACAGCTGTCAGTTGGGTTTCAAAAATCCAAAGTGTTGTTGCACTTTCAACAACAGAAGCCGAGTATGTTGCTGCTACAGAGGCTAGTAAAGAAATGATTTGGTTACAAAGGTTTATGAATGAATTGGGTAAGAAGCATGATATGGGCACACTATACAGTGATAGCCAAAGTGCTATTCATCTTGAAAAGAACTCAGCATTTCATTCCAGGACTAAACACATACATCTCAAGTACCATTTCATACGGTCAGTATTGGAAGATGGAGAGTTGAAGTTGGAAAAGATACACACTAGCCAGAATCCTGCAGATATGCTAACAAAAGTTGTAACCAGGGAGAAACTGAGAACATGCTCAGTTTCAATTGGTCTTCAAGGATGACGATGAAGATGAGAAACAGCCAGGTCCAAAGAGGAGTCATTGTCCAGCAAATGAAGCAGCGGTGGAGTTGCTACAATTAGTCTCCAAGTGGGAGATTGTTGGGTGTGGAGCCTGATTATCTTTCTTACTTTGTATCATAGCATTAGACCCCTGTACCTCAAAAGGGGTGGCAACGCCACCAATAATTAATCACTACCATGGGGGTTCTGGGGGGGGGGTGGCAACACTTTTCGGAGCCCCCCCCTGGTGGGGGGTTTCGGGGGCAGTGCCCCCGAAGCTAAAAACAGATGTAAAATTGCCTTGTAAAATTATAGTAATTTCTAGTCAATCTGGGCCATTAATTAGGCAAATGATCTAACGGTAGAAGTTATGTTTAGTTTACGGTTTTTTTCCCTAGATGGAAACCCCTCACTTTTATGAGGGTATTGTATTGCGTCTATGTATGGTATGTGTGTATTCTCGGAGTGAGAAATATAGAGGGATACTGTGAGAGAAAACAAAGGATATTACAACGGATCTGATGTAGGTTGTGTCTCTTCATTTTGCTGGATAATAGAAAGGAAGGACTGGCTGTTTGGGGTGGACGTAGCCCAAACTGGGTGAACCACGTATATCTGTGTCTCTCTGGTTTTATGTGTTTTGTGTGCTGTGTTTTCCGCATATTTTATGTGTTTCATTGCTTTGTAACATTTAATTTTTTAACAAAAGGAGCTGTGAGCATAGAAGCAAACATAATTGAGAAGAGAAATAGGTTGAGATTAGAGAAGAGGGTAACTTATAAAGATGACATGCTACCCTCAACCTCAACTTTTGACACAAAAATTGACAACCTAATGAAGTTGATGGAGAGGATTCTTGAGAAGATCAACTTAAATGATAGAGTGGCACCAAGAGAACCTCAAAATAACCAAAAAAGAAATAGAAATCAGAATTATAGAAGAGAAAACAATCACGATAAGCAAAAAGAATGTGACCAACAGGTTAGACCTCCCTTCCAACAAAACTATGTGGAACAATATGAGGAAGATAGGGAGATGGAAAGGTTGGGAGAAGCTCATGTAAACTTGATTGGATTAGATAGTGGGGATGATGTTTTCCTCACTAAGGAAGAACAATGTTTCTTCTTTGATCAAAATACAAAAACCTATGAAGATTCTGATGATTATACACTGGGGTTTGAAAATGTAATCATGGAGGTACACAAACAATATGATCTTAGGAGCAAAGGAAACGTAGAAAATTCAAAGGATAAGAACACTAGCATTGCTGTCAAGAAAAACGTAGAAAGTCAGCCTAAGAAGACAGTAGACAAAACCATCACTTTGGCTAAAAAACCAGATTTAAACAAAGAGAAAACTAGCTAGCCAAATGTTGAACAGAGTACCTCTAGCACTTCAACTAGTGGTCCTAACAAAAATATCCCAATTACCAGTCCAAAAAAAGTTCAGAAAATCAAAACTGTTGAAAGAAATTCAATTGAAAAAACAGATGTAAATATGAACAAGTCAATTGTTCCTTTAAGCCTTGAGGGAGAGATTGCCAAAATAAAAATTACCATCCCCCTGTCTGAACTAGTAACCCAAGAAGTGTACAAAAACCAAGTTTTAAAAGCTTTGAACCTAGGAAGTGATACTGACACCTTGAACTTGACAGATGACAAGCTTGAGTTGTTGTTTGGTCCAGAAGTTGAAGGAAAATACCAAGAAGGGGTTGTCCCTCCCTTCTATGTTAGTTTTGAACATACATGAGAAAATTTTACACAATGCCATGTTAGATTTTGGAGCTTCACACAATCTAATGCCCAAGGTAGTAATGGAAAGCTTAGGCTTAGAAATTACTAAACCATACAAAGATTTGTATTCCTTTGACTCAAGTAGAGTCAAATTTTTGGGCTTAATCAAAGATTTATGTGTTAACTTAGCTCAAATCCCTGCTAAGAGTCTAGTAGTGGACATAGTTGTTGCTGACATTCCCCCTAAGTATGGCATGCTATTATCAAGATCATGGGGAGCCAAACTTCAGGGAAGCCTTCAAATGGACATGTCTTATGCCACCATCCCTGTTTTTAACCAAAACAAAAGACTATACAGGGAATCTCACATGAAGTACATGGTGAGCAACATAGATAAACCAAACAACTCTCCAATATATTCTATTCAATCAAGTTTAGATTCCTTTATCTTATGCAACGAAGATGGAATTACTCAACAAGAAAAGGAAAATATAGACCCAACCAGTTTACCAAAGCAATCAGAACATCCCTCAAATCAGATACAAAACATTGGAAATCAAAAACAACAAGAAAATGAAAATGAGGCAAATATACAGTAGACAATAAACTTTGATGGATCCTGTAATAAAACAAGTGCAGGGGTAGGTGTTTGGATTCAAAATACGTATCATAGTTTTTCATATAAATTAGGTTTCCCATGCACTAACAATATTGCTGAGTATGAAGAACTTCTCTTAGGCTTACAATTGCTTAAACAATTAGAAGCCCAAAAGATATCAACCTTAGGATATTCTGAACTTATCATAAGAAAAATCAAAGGAGAATACTCAGCTAGAAATCCAAGACTTAGGGAATATCAGAATGCTGCCCTTGATTTTTTGAAAAACCTTTGAAAAATATGAACTTATTTTCGTTCCTAGAGCGCTAAATCATCTAGAAAATGAACTCGCTTTGAATGCCAACAACTGCCAAATACTTGAGATAAATGAACAACTTAGTGTAAAGGTAAAACACAGGCCTACTGTGCCTGATAACGAAGATCACTAGAAAGTTTTTGATTCTGACAAGCACATAGATGATTTCTTAAAATCAGAAAACAATTTCGACATACCAATATTAGAAACCAACCATAAAGAAAACTGTTTGTATATTGAACAAATCCCAGAAGTTGAAATGACATATTCTGCTGATATAAATCATTATGAGAATCCTTTTGAAGCAGAGGTAATTGACAACGTAGACCAAGAAGACTTGGAAGTTTTACAATGTAAAAATCATACAATTCCAAGAGGTCTAACACCTTTAGAACACCTTTTTGACTTTAACGATGTATCCAAAGAACCAAGAATGGAGCTTATGGAAACAGATGTCGAAGAACATAACATAGGTAGCCTAGAAGAACCCAAGATGATTAAACTGTCCAGCACTCTCCCAGCTCACATAAAATTGCAATACATAAAACTATTCAAAGAATTTCATGATGTTTTTGCTTGGGGATATAAAGACCTGAAATCGTATGATACCAGCATCATTCAACACAAAATCCCTCTCAAATAAAATCAAAAGCCTTTCAAACAAAAGCTAAGGAGAATAAACCATGTTTTACTACCTTTATTTAAGGCAGAAATTGAAAAGATGCATGATGTTGGGATCATAGTACCAATTATATATTCAGAATGGGTATCGAACTTGATTTCTATTAGGAAGAAGACAGGGGAAATTAGGCTCTGTATCGACTTCAGAAATTTAAATAGAGCCTCTCTAAAAGACAACTACCCCTTACCCAAAATGGACCATATACTTCAAAAGGTAGTTGGGTCAAAAAAGATATCTCTCTTAGATGGGTTCTTGGGTTACAACCAGGTGTTAGTGCTCCCAAGTGATCAAATCAAAACCACTTTTACCACACCTTGGGGCACCTTTATGTATGTCAAAATTCCTTTCGGATTGATGAATGCAGGGGCCACCTTCCAAAGGGCCACGAACATAGCCTTCTATGAATATATTGGCTATTTCATAATCATTTACCTTGATGACATAACCATTTTCTCAAAAACTGATGAAGAACATTTGATTCACTTCAGAAACGTTTTTGAGAAATGTAGGAAATTTGGCTTGTCATTGAATCCCAAGAAGACACTCTTTGGTCTCCAAGAAGATAAAATTCTTGGCCATATAATTTCAGAATAGGGAATAAAAATAGACCCCACAAGGATATATGGCATATTGTAGATCAGCCATCCAAAAAGCCTCAAAGAATTACAATCTTTCATTGGAAAGATTAATTTTTTGAGGAGGTTTATCCCCAATCTTGCTGAGCTATTAAAAAACATTACAAACATGCTTAAGAAATATGTAGGTGTAAAATGGAATTTACCAGCTAAACAATCATTCAAACTGGTCAAACAAGCTCTTACTCAGACACCAGTCCTGATTAGTCCAGATTTCACCAAATATTTTTATATCTTTTCTTTTTCATCTGAACATACAATAGCTGCAGTGTTACTTCAAAATAATGACTTGGGACAAGAACAACCAATATCCTTCTTTAGTAGGGCCTTAAGAGACGCTCCTCTCAAATATAACATCATGGAGAAGCAAGCCTTATCATTAGTGAAAGCTTTAAAGGACTTTAGAGTCTACATTTTACACTCTCACATAATTGCTTTTGTTCCACATACTGTTGCTAAGGAAATTCTAAGTCAAGAACCTAATGGTAAAAGGGGAAAATGGATTGCAACTATTCTTGAGTATGACTTAGAAATCAGGGCCACCAAACTTGTTAAAGGGCAAGGATTAGCAAAATTTATGGCTGAGTCTAACTTCCAAGCACTAGACATGAATATGGTAGATGCATTGGAAGAAATAGAAGAATCTACTGCTCCCTTCATTGAAGAGACATTTCTGAATTCTCCTTGGTATGTTGACATTATTTATGTTCTTTTATATTTGAATGCCCCTCCTTCTTTGTCTAAAACTAAAGCTAGATTTTTGAAAGAAAAATCTTTGAGTTATTGCATCTTAGATGGGGTATTATATTGGAAAAATGCTGTTGGAATTTTTCTTAAATGTTTACTTGAAGATGATGCAGGGAAAATCATGCATGAGTTGCATGACGTAGAATGTGGAGGACACCTCTACTGGAAGGCCACAGCAAACAAAATTCTTAGATCTGGTTACTATTGGCCTACCCTTTTCCCAGACACTCAGAAGTTAGTCATGTCTTGCCATAAGTGTCAAATTTTTTATGGTAAAAGAAAACTCCTTCCCTTACCATTACATCCTATCAGAGTTGAGGAACCTTTTCAACAATGGGGTTTAGACTTCATTGGGGAAGTTCACCCATCTTCCTTAGCTCAACATAAGTGGATCCTCATGGCCACTGACTTCTTTACCAAGTGGATAGAAGCTATACCCTCTAGAAATGCTAATGAATCTGTCCTTATCAAGTTCCTTGAAACAAATATCCTATCTAGATTTGGTTGTCCTAGAAAAATCATAGCAGATAATGTTGCTGCTTTTAAATCTAAGAAGATGGTTGATTTCTGTTACAAATACCACATAACCTTGGTCCATTCTACTACCTACTATCCCCAAGGAAATGGATTAGTTGAATCCTCCAACAAGAGCCTTATCAATATCATTAAAAATATATTGGAACAGAATCAGAAATCATGGCATAGTAAGCTGGTTTATGCCTTATGGGATGATAGGTTAACTACAAAGAAGTTAATAAATATGTCCCCCTATCAGCTGGTCGACGACATGGACGCATTCTTCCCCACCTCATTATGAGCTCCTGTCATGAAACTCCTTCAAGAAGTGCAGGTCAAAGAGAATGATATGCAGAGGCGGATCAACCAAACCATCCATTTACAACAGACCAGGGAAGAAGTCTATGAAAGGACGCAGTTAGTCCAAGAAATTGTAAAGAAACTATTTGATAAGAGGACTAAGGCAAACAATTTCCAAGTTGGAAATGTTGTTCTTAAGTGGGATTCAAGAAGAGAAGAGAAGGGAAAACATGGAAAGTTTGAGAACTTGTGGAAAGGCCCCTATATTTTTCATGCTGAGAGGGGTCACAATGCATTTTTCTTGAAAGAATTGAATGGAGAAGATCTGTATGGAGGTCCTGTCAATGGCAGGATGCTAAAGGATTACTTCTATCAGGAATCATGAGTTTCAAAGATTTTTATTTTTCATTGTAAATATCATAGTTTGAACGTTGCATTCAAAGTTAGAAAAATAAAAATACAAAAACAGTAAAAGAGAGAAAAGAGGGAAGATTGTAAAAACAACAAAGGTGCAACCCCATACCAAAAAATAGAAACAAAGTCTGAAAGTGTGCAAGCTCAAATGCCACTACTAAAAACACACTCCTAGTTATCCATACAACCTAATCATGGCTAATTAGTTTTAAATTGACTGCTGATAGGTTAGGAAATTTGATTTTCCAAACAACTTAATCTTGGCTTATTAGTAGGTATATTAGGTTAGAAATTAAAGGTTCAAACATGCTCAAAATCTGAACCTAAATTTCCAAACAAGAATAACTCCAATCTATTTTAATTCCTAAGTCAAAACAGAGGTAAAACTGGTTCTAATTAGCTCAAAATCTGAGCCAGAAAACAAGCAAATAACAACTCAAATAGAAACAAAAACAGAGCTGAAAAAAGATGAAGGAAGTGCTTGGACTTTCAAACCATAAGCCTTACATGTTGATTTAATTTTCTGCAAAATAAAATCTATGTACAGCTTGTTGTTTTATGCCATATATTAGCAACAAGTTAGATTGTCTAATCCTGACTTGTATGCTTTTAAATTCCTGTTTTAGAAATTAGTGAATAAAAATCTATTAGACTGTTTAATCCTAACAGATTAGTAGATTAGGTAGAGAAGAATATGAACTCAACTATTTAATCTGAGTTCATGGAGACATAAGAAGTGGAATTAGATTAGTTTCTTGCTTTCAAAAGAATAAAATGCTGTAAGAGAGTTTGCCAATCCAAGTGCACTCTGAAGAGAAGAAAAAATGTTAGATCAGTAGGATTGGGTAGGTAGAAAGCTTGTGATTGATATAGTTCCATTGTTTTTTATGGCTGCTAACGTTTTCAGAGAAAAAGAAGAAACATACAAGTAAATAAAGTTGTAGCCCAATGGATAAGGCACTAATCAGCCCCCAGAGAATGCAAGTCTGAAGTTCTTGATGTCTTCAAGAAGGCACCATCCCCAGGTGGAGCCACTATTAGCCACCTATAAAAAATTTTCATATCAAGTGGTGGCTAAATCATTTTGGACAGCCTTCGAGAAATAATTTTTTTGCCAAGATTGTTCGTGCTTAAAGTATTCTGAAGATATTCTATCCTTTGGTTAATCGTCACTGCTGTTTCCCTTTTAATTCTGAAAATATTTTATTTTCATAAAGAAAAGACTACTGCAAAACTCCATTTTTCCCCTTCCTTTCACTTCAAACTAACCTTCATTTTTACCCCTTTTATTTCCCATGGAATTCCTCTATTTTCCATTTTTCCCCATTTCCCTTTCATAAGATCCTCTTTACAAAGTTTAAAACTCACTTTTGAACTTTTCCGAAACCCCCAAATCCATAAAAAGTTGTGAAAATTTTCATAAAAAATAAGTTTTTAAGCTGCTGGCTTAAGCCCCCTTGAGCTAAGTTCTAAACCACTTCCCCACCATATGGCTTGGTGCTGGAACCAAGCGCTTAGCCCATTAGGCACTTATCGCATCAGAGAAATTGGAGCGCGTAAATCTATTTCTTATGGTGAAGCCTCCGATGCGATAAGCCCTTTGTTTTATAAACCCCGATCTTATTACCACTTCATATAACCCTTAGGCCCGCAATCGGGTGCTAAACATTATTTAAAACCCATTCCCGATGCTTATTTCCCTTTGTAAATTCATAAACCCACATTTTCTAAGTTTTGTTCTAAACCTGCTAGAACAATGTTTTTTAATGAAAATGGGTAGATTGAAAAGTCCTGCATCATTTTTCCAATGCGATTGAGCCCTGTTGCATAAACCTCCACCCTTCGCTTCTCTCCATATAAACCTACGCCCAGGAGCAAGAGTTAAAGTCCTGAAGCACTAATTGCATCGGAGAATTAAAATGGGTAGATTGAAAGACCAGCATCGTGCTTCCGATGTGATTGGCCCTTATATATATTAGCCCCGGGCCTATTTCTTTTTATATAAACCAACGGCCCCGCAACCGGGCGCCAACCTATATATATATATCCCGCCCCATAGTCAATAAACCTTCATTTTTAATAAAATTTCTCTTTCTTTATGTTATAATGTGGTCCCGCTGTTTCATTAATCAAACCCATTCCCGACTGTTGATCTACAACCGATCAATGATCAGTGCAACATTGCATCGCAAGTTTTATCGGGCGCATTTTTTCCCAGCCCTGATTGGTCACCTTCCAACGCACCCTCCACCATCGACTTGATCTGAAGATCAATGGTCAGCACTCAATTGCATCGGTGCCATTCAAGTTCTTCGCCTCGCCGATTGCATGCTCCGATTGCATCTGGGCTGTGCACGTGTCCAAGATCGGACAGTCCAGATTACATTTCCCGAATTTGATTTAAATCATGTGTCCCGCTTCATAATGTTTTTTGGCCAAATATTAGTCGTTGATCTCTACAGATTAACGTCCCTCATTAACCCTTTCTCCGTCTTCGTATTTTTCCATTTATCCTCGGATCAAATCCCGACCATTGATCCTGTACATCTAATGGTTCATATTAACCTCGATAGGCCTACCTCCTGTGGGTCCTGCCTTCATCAAGATTTGATCTCGGTCTTCTATCTTAGATTCAACGGCTCGGATTGAAACCGCCCTTCCTACTTCTGCCCGTGCATCTATCCAATATCACGCTCATTTCCCCACCGTTAGATCTAAGGACCCAGATCTAACGACCGATGTTCCATGTCGCGTAACTTTAAGCGCGAAAGTTAATATCCAAAATTTATGTGATATAAGATGTTTTAAAATGCCACGTGTTTGGCGGGGATGCATATTGCGTTCAAAAGGGAAAAACCACCTCCCCACCTTTCCTCCACGTGAAACCTGTGGTTTTACCTCCCGAAACCACTTTCCTCATTTTCTATTGTATTATATCACGCATGCTTCCCGCCGTCAATCTTTGCAGATCAACAACTCAGATCTAATCTGGCCTTACGCTATCACCCTCCACCTCTTCCAAAGGGTTTTTAACATGCAATCTCCATCGTTGATCTCATGGCCTGGTCTCATCCGACGGCCCATGATCATCCCGAAACCCTAATTTCAATTCTTTTGCATTTTCCTCTGCCAAATGATTTTTAACCTTATTTCTTCTCAATTTATTATATTTTCACAATAATGTGACCCCTTCGCATTATTAATTCACTGCTAAATCTTGACCGTTGATCTTGTTGGTCGATCATAGATCAATGGTTCTGACTTAAAATCTCCCACCGCTCTCCTTTTCACCTCTGCAAAGAAACTCCACCATTGGAAGTTGCCATCCAATGGCCACGCTCCTAACCATAGCATCCTAAGTATTTTTACCACATAAATGCAGGATTTATTAACTTTCATTGTTTTATGCAGGCTTTATTGGTTTTTCCATTATATTGAAGGAAAGCCAAAGGCCGGGGATGACGATCCCCCACGCCTTTGTGCACAAAATAAAGATCATCCCACAGGGTTCAACTTCACGTTTCGTCAATGATTCATGGCATTGATGCCATATGGACCTCGTACATACCTGCACATCAGCAAGACACAGAGAATTAAATGAAGAGTATCAGTGTTGAAGACCGACCACAGCAGAAAATGTAGAATTGAAGACTAATTCTATAGTTTGGATGGATTATGGCTAAGATCGAAATCAAAAGCCTAATCCATTGGATTAAAACACAATTAAATAAAATCATAAACATTTATCAAACAGAGGATGCCTCCACTGCCACATAAGGGGAAAATTGATTCCTCTCAGCTACCCAATGCCACCTGTGGCCTCAAATCATTTAAGAGAAGGCCGAGTAATGAACAGAATAGAAGATATTTTCCCAATACAGCTGAACAGTTAATTCAGCCCAAAGGATTGATTACAAAAATATCAGCTGATTTATTACAAAAATATTAGCTGAGTTATTACAGAAATGACACAGAGCCTTAAAGTCAACATAAGTTTCCAGCAAGCTTAAATACTTAATGTAAACCAATTAATACAGGAAAATATTTGTAAACTTCTCCCTTGAGCCCCTCAAAGGTTGAGAAGCATTAATTGTATTAATTGAACTCAGAAGATCTTTTCTCTCTTTCAACCTCCTCATCCCTCTATAAAAAGTTGTTGAGGACTCCATTGTAAACGTTGGTTGGTTGCTTGATCACTAGTTGTAATTCTGAAACTCTCTAAAATAATACATAGTTTGTAGAAGTTGAAGAATAAATTGAAGTCTTGGAAGCCCCGATGATGTTGTTGCATGCTTGTTCTTGAGAAGGCTCTATCATTGGATCCATGAGCTTGGCTGTTGGTGAAGTATTATGAACTTTTAAAATGTTTTCCCCTATTTTCATTTTGTTCCATAAATTATTACTACAGTAGGATGAAAGCTTTAGGCTAAGAAATGACTCTTGGAAGCACCTTAGACCTATTTATCCTTCACTATTTTATGTTTTCTTTTGCTGGGGTATTTTAGAGTCTTTAATCTCTCTCTTTAGTCCTCATGCTTGTTTATTTCCTTAATAGTTCGAATAGTTGGTTTTATCATGATTTATGGTTCTCCCTGCTTGTTTGCTACCACTTAAAGGTTGTTATTGAAGTCTCCCTTTGAAGTATCTTTGTTTACAGTGAGCCAAGGAGGTCTGTTCTGATCATGCCCCTTGTCCTTGCTAGAAAATTTGGCTTAAAGGTCTTTATAGTTGTGATCATAGATGTGTTTAGGTGTTCCCTCTTCTATGACCGTAATTACCAGTGAATATTTTATGTTTTCTAAATCATTTGAAATAAAATCTTTGAGGAAATAGGGTGTTCCCCGAATCTTAGATTTCATTTAAAAAGTTTTTTTGAAGTCATTATTTTCTTAAAGTGTGATTTGTAGAATTCATGGTTAGCCCTGTCTATCAAATAGCTCTTTATTGTTCAAGTTGTGCTTTCAAATTCCCTTTTGTTGAGAATCAAACTTCTCTTTCTAAGTCATTCATGTCCATCTCATTCCAAAACCAAAGGATCCTGTAGCCAAGTTAGATTTTTCCTTTGATATCCCATATCCATTGATAAGTTTTTCATGACCTCTTTTTGACTCCACTGCCAAATGAAACTGAAATTTCCCCTTTCTATCTATCTTTCCTAGACCATTTATGTTCTAATGTATCAATTCAACCAAACAAACAAACAAACACTTGCACTTAATAACTAGTCTAAAACCAATACTCAAAGAACACAAGATAAACCTTTGCAAAAACAAATAATTTGAGAGATCCCTCTCTGAGAGCAGGAGGACTAGATCCTGTAACTCTAAAGATTGGTTCTGATGTTGCATTGTCTTTTGATTTTCCAAACTATCAAAACACGGGACACCAATAGTGTCAACATGTGAAACTATGTTTGAAATATTGTTTTCATTGATATTAGAAATTAGGGAGCTTACTTATATCCAATATAAATATTAAAAATGAAAATATTTGAAAATTTTTTTTTGGACTTTTGATGCCCCAATTGGATACCCTATATTTGAAAGTTTCTTTACTCTATTTACCTAGCTCAAATAGAAAAATTTGATATTTTATTCAAAAAATTATTGTAAGACCTTTTCAATGCTATATGGCACTCATATAATTCCATAGGAATGAGGATATATATGAAATATTTTTTCAAGATGACCCAACCAAAGTACAAGTAGATCCCATTTGGATACCCTAACTTTGAAGTAATTTTTACTCCAATTACCTAGCTCAAACGATCCATACAATTTTATGGATACTCTATTGGATAGTTTATCACAACAAATCTAATAAAATTACACTTAAAAATATACAATATTATATTTTATTTTTCTTTAGATTTATGGATCTGTAAATTAGTATTTATTGTATATCCATGCAAGTTATAACTAGAGATAAAATAGAGAACAAAGAATTAAAAAATTGCAAACAATTATTCACACAAGGTATGACCTCGGAAACCCTTTCAAGAAAAAACCCAGCTGGAAGGTGAGGTTGCTACGCTTTCTTTCTTTGGATAGAAAATGGCTACAAGTACAAACAAGTAAGGCTTATGGCTTTTGGGTCATACTAATTAAGAATTCCTCTCTATGTTCTCTCTCCTTGTCCCTCTTGGCTACTTTGCTAGTTTATGGAGAAAATGCACTCGACAAGAGTTGAATCTATTTTCTTACTAGTGGCATGGTTATAACATAGCTTGATAGTTTACTTGTGGTTATTTTCTCTCCTTAAACTATTAACTATAGTTACATTATGTAATATTTTGCACTCTCCTTCTTCATGATCACATGGCTAACCCATTTTCCATGAGTAATGGTGGACGATGACTTATGAACCTTGGCTTTCATATTCAAAATGGCCTCTTGTAATTTCGTGGTCATGCAAATTTTTCACAACAACCCTTAGTGGATTTGATGTCAAAAATTTCCCTCATTAATTCTAAGGGGTGTATGTGAGTCAAAGAAGAGAGTTGTAATACAAAAAATAGATGGAAGAAAATGGATAGATATGCTCTCAGAAACAATGGTTTTTAAGGAAGACCAAAAACTAAATGAGGTTGGATAAATATAGGTCTCAACTAATGATTTTTTAAGGGTGACCACCAACTCTGAAATTAAAGACTATTTCCATTCCTAGAAAATTTTGAATATGACTACAATTTGAAGTCTTCTACTATTAGAACTACTCCAAAATAATGGTTTATACATGACCACAAACATTTGTAGGGGGTGGTTTAAGGAATTCCACCAACCAAAAAATATGCCTATGGGGCATGAATCTATCTATATCTATAACTTTGAATATGAATATGGCCGAATCTAGCTCAATGCTTAGGAACTAGGCTCACGATGTGGCTTAGGCTTGCTTGATTTGGCCTAAAAATGGGTCACTTATATTTTAAAGATGACTATTTTTAACACAATTCTCACATGGTAAAAGCTCAAAATATTGATATTTCACATGTCAAACATTATCACAATGTTTACATCTGCAAATTTGTTGTGGTTGTGGAAGAGGATAAGGAGAAATTCATTTTTCTTGAAGGAACCCAAAAATTTTGAACTGGATGGTCTTAGAATAAAGTGGAATATGAAAGGATACATCCTCTCCATATCCAAGGTTTTTTATGCTCCTATTGTTAACAAATTATTCACAAGGTATGATGGTAGGCTTGGGAAGAATAGGCTTAACCTCTATCTATTTAGCAAATTTTTTTCCTGAAATTGGCACTTGATGTGAACCAAACTCAACCTCACTAATCTGATTTGTTTCTAGCTATTGATAGGAGTCTATCTCAAACTCAAAAACATAATTGTTCTAAGAAAGAACCATTTTAGTGTAATGACTACACTAATGTAGCTCTTCTTGTTATAACTGAGACTTGTGTCATTAAAATTCAATATTTTCATGCGCATCTTGCAAATTGGTTTGAAATTTAGAGAGAGTTCCCTTGCTAAATCATGTTGTGTCATGAGAAATACAGAGTATCATAGTTTTAAGTAACTCTAATAATATCTTAATTCTATCCATCTAAACACTTTCAAAGTGTTTCTTCCAACTCCACGCTTCTACCTACAATGGACGTAAATAATAAAACTAAAAGACATGGTTCTAACAATGTCACTAATATAAAACATGGTTTTTGGTGCATCGCTTGTTGTAGTTGATAATTGAACCCAAGACAATGGTTAAAATCCTAAGCGGAAGCCTCAAAGACGAGCCTCAAATTTTTTTTTGGATTGCACATTGTTTGGTTTCACGTTTTAGTGAATAATGGTCAACTATAACTTGCGGAGGTTAAGGACCCTTTCCCAAGAGAGATATAATTTATTCCCCCTCTCAAAATTTGATATATTGAAAATTATTTTAGAAACTGATATTATTTCTTATATTTTTTAAATTGATTAAAAAAATTATTTGCAGTTTTCTACCGAAAATATCGAAACATATACACTCCACCCTTCACAAATAAAATACTGCGGAAAGTAAATGCAGGAAAAATACTTGCACACATATAACCCCAATGATATTGTTATTTTGGACAATCCTCCCCAGAAAATTCCAATGTGGGAAAATCGTTGCAGCAGATGAGGGATTCTTTATTATTCTTTAGCAAATAATTTATGCACAAGATATCATATAGAAATATAGAGGAAGAAATACTAAAACAAATTTACTTACGAATTTATCACACTCCACCATGTTTTTCTCACCCCGAAGAGGACCTATTTTCCTTACATTTGCCTCACCATGTCACCCTCTATGCACTGATTATGCAGTGCCTGTGTTACTACCTCTATGCTAGTCATCTGAGTCCCTCCTCTAATCCTCCCCTTCCAAAAATCCCTTGAAATCTCAGACTAGTGTTTATCCCTCTCTCTCCCACCTGCAACCCTCGCTCTGATTCAATTTTCTCTTACTAAACTTCATCCACTAAGAAAATCGACCTGCTTGGGAAACTGAGTATTGGCCCTAGTGTGTTATCTAAAAGCCCATTGAATTCTTTCTTATAATATATCATTGAGAAATCAACAACAATTATTAGATCTTAATCGATGGCTAAAATGATCTTGGACTCGATCCACACCTTTATGTAGAAGATTCACACCCTATTTAATTAATACCATTTAATTATTCTCATTTCCTAAGTTAAGAATTAGGAATACATTAAATATAATTACTTATTTTAATTAAATCATTTGTGGGTGGAATTTACCCAAACAGTTTTTGGGTATTGGATATTGCATCTATCTTATCCTATCTACAAAATATTGAGGCTAGAGCACATCTGATGCTAGAAAAATCAACAATCCCTCGTAGCGAGGAATGTGATCAAGTGATGTAATGAACTAAAGCATCACTTCTAACTTGGTATCACCTCCTACTATGTTGTTGATGTCTAGCTTGACTGTACACCAAATATTGTGCAACATTAATTCTGCGCTCCATATGTGCTACTGTTGACCCTACATACTACTGCCGACTACTACATCTATAGTACAACTCCCTCTCATCTGTTGTTGTTGCAACTTAGAATACATATGATTCTACTACTGAATAGGTTCTCTACCATACCCACATGTTCCCTGAACTAGATGACTTATCTCTTCCTAGAGCTTTTGTGAGTATGTATTCTACTTAATCTCCTTTGGGAACATATTGCAACTATACTTCTCCATGCTAAACACAATATGTGATACAGTGACATCTGATATCAATGTTTTTCAATGGATCATGAAATATTGGATTCTCAAAGAGTTTGATACAACTTTGATTATCACAGTAAACATTGGTTGCTCCCATCTTTTTCCTCGTCAAACTCACAAGTAATTTTCTAAGCTATATCGGTTCGCAGTAGTTGTGATGGCTACCATATATCTAGCTTATGTTGAGCTTAGTGCTACCAATTTTTTCTTCCTACTACACCAAGAGATCATATGTGATCCAACGTTGAAGTAGTACCCAGAGGTACTTTTCTAATATATCGAAATGCCTACCCAATATGCATCTGTGAATCTACTCAATTTGATGTCATCTCCTTGGGTGTATTTCAACCCATATCTGATTGTTCCATGCATGCATATAAGAATGTTCCTAGATACTGCCTAATGTACCCTTTTCTGTTCCACCATGAACTAACTAAGGGTGTTTACAAAAAAAAAAATGTATGGCATATTGTTGACCAAATACATGAGAAACAAAATGAGTTGTCTGTACAAGGTTATGTCAACTTCCTTATCACTTGATGCATCTATATTTTTCCAATTTGTGATCATGGGCATCGCCATGGGTCGGCAATCCTACATTTGAATCTCTTTAGAATATTTGTAGCATGTATCTCTTTCCTAAGGAATATCTCCTCATTCTTCTGTCATACTTCCAACCCTAGAAAATAATGCATCAACCCCATATCCTTAATGTCAAATTCTTCCTCAAGGTTCTTCTTGCAATCCTTTATGATCCCTGGTGACCATGTTAAAAATAAGTAATCTACATGTAATGCCAAAACTAGGGGCTCATTCTCCTCCATCAGATAGTATATATTAGGATCAACATCACTCTTGATTAATCCCAACTGCTGCAAGTAACTATTAATCCAACCATACCATGCTCTAAGTGCTTTCTTCAGCTCGTAAAGTACTTTCTTTAAACTACATACATGATTTAGTCTTGAAGCCTTCAGGTTAGTATATATACCCCTCTTATTCCATCACCCTATTCAAGAATGTTGTCTTGACATCCATATGGTGAATCTCCCATCCCATCTAAGCTGGTAGGGATATAACAGATCTGATAGAGGTATATCTATCAACAGAGGAAAAGGTTTCTGCATAGTATATCCCTTGTTTTTTTGCATACCCATTCACCACAAACCTAGACTTATACTTCTATACATTACCACATGTAACGTGCATGATCTTGTAGATCCATATTAAACATACAACGAATCTATCATATGGTCTAGGTACTACTTCCCAAACATTTGTTGAAATTTGTAATGAGAAACAGTTAAATTGGCAACCAGAAAGGATAAAAATTACACACTAGTGAGGCTACACACAAGTGAGGTTACACATTGGTGATGCTACACACTAGTGAGTTTACACAGTGGTGCAGTTACACACTCGTGAGGAATGTGGGTGTCTAATTTATTTTACCCTTAAATAAATTGGATAATAAATTATAATTTCATCTCATAACAACTTGTATTAGTTAACTATGTTATGACTTAGTTAGCTCAATAAATTCGAGTTTAGGGTCTAAGATGAGGCATGTAGAGTGATCCTAATATTTTGGGGGTCTAGTTGCACTTAATGGACTAGTGGGGTGTAGGTGTAATCAGTTAACTCAATTAATTGAGATAAAATTAGTTTAACTAGTTCAGACTGAGTGATGAATTAGTGATAGGTCTAGTGAATTAAATTATATTTAATTCACGAGTAGTGATAAATCGCATAACCGATGATTCACTATTAATATTTACATGCATGTCAGTTTTGAGGAAGACCCAGTTGAGACATAGGTTAAAGGGAACATAACTATCAGTTGTATTTTTAGAGAATTTCCCAAGTGCAATTATAAATCCATGAGGAAGCCATGATGGATTCCGTAATCAAGGAAGTTTGATTTTCCTATTTAATATTGGTCTAATTCTTCAGGAATTGTGTGAGCAAGGAAAGTTGAAGGAAGGCTAAGAATTGGCTATGTGTTTATCCAATTTTTCCCAGAAAATTTGCAGAGTGCTGGAGATTATCATGAGAGATTAACCATTGGATTGTTTCATGATTCCTCGACTTTATAAAATATATGATAGCGGGATTTTGAAAATTTTATTTCCAAAATAACATATTTTTTTGTGCAATTGATTTACTTCTTTCTCTTACTTTCATGTGATTGAGTGATCGTGTTTTGTATTCTGCAAATATTGTAGATGGATTGAGTATCTTGTTTTACAGGTGTAAGACTCGGAATAACCACAGTTGTCATTTTTAGTCTACGTTTCGAGTCTGGATCTAGACCCATATTCAGGACAAGATAGTAGAATTTCTATAAATTTCTACATGGTATCAGAGTGTGAGGAATCAATATAAAAGAGAAGAAATTGAGTTTTTCTTGAACAGGTTTAAATTTGCAGACTTATTCTTCAGGATCCAGTAATAGATCAAGATGTCCTTCAATGGCTTGACACTTGAATATGTACTCGAGGGGAATTTTTATTATATTGCATGGAAAAATAGGATGGAGGGAGTGTTGGAGGATATAGGGTTGAAGGAATTCATATATACTAATATTCCTAAGCCCACAGTAGCATATGCTCAACTTCTTGATGCATGACAGAAGCGGGTAGAAAAGGCGAGAAGGATCTTGTTAGAGGGAGCATTAGGGGAATTTTGAGGTCTAAAATGGACCTCCTAAGAAAAATCCACAACCAAAATAAACTTTATAAGAACCAATAGGATTCAAGGTCATGATGTCAACCATGGGGGATGATTCACTATTTTTAGGTAAAAAGGTAAAAAGATTAAAAATAATAGAATAATAAAACTACTTTTTCAACTTGTATTTTCAACTTATCTCCCAAATTTTTTACTTAAATTTTGAGTGGGAATACTCGTTGGATAAAAAATTTAATTCCTCATCCAAGGAGTACCCATGTTGCATACTTTCAATGGACCTTGCTACGTGAAAAATGAGAAATATATCAAAAAACGTGATTGCAATCACGCTTTTCATGTATTTCTAATTTTTCATGTAGCAGGGTCCATTGAAAATATTCAACATGGGTACTCCTTGGATGAGGAATTAAATTTTTCACCCAATGAGCACTCCTGCTCAAAATTTGAGTAAAAAATTTGGGAGATAGGTTGAAAATACGAATTGAAAAAATAGTTTTTTCCTTTTTCCCTCTAAAATTTGATGATGTAATCAAATCTTATTTTATTATTTCCACTACTATTTTATAATTTTCTTAGGAGGCCCATTTTAGACCTGAAAATTCCCCTAATGTTTGATATCATATTGTCTCGAGTCTCCATGGGAAGGAGAATCCATATGCTATGTGGAAGGCATTGATAGATCTATTTCAAAATAGTAGTGACCACAGAAAGTTGGCACTGAAGGACAAGCTCGAAAAGATCAAGATGGAGGAGGAAGAGACAATACCAAAATACTTGGCGAAGCTCACTCAATGTTGAGATGATCTTTGAAGTGTTGGTGTGAGAGTAGCCTAGGATGATTTGGTGATCCTAGCACTTCTAGGCCTTCCCCAAAGATGGCATAGTTACTAGGACCCTATGAATGGGAGGGAGAATTTACCAGACTCAGAGCTTTTGTGGTCCGACTTACTAATACAAGAGATAAAGCGTAGCACTAGAGATGGGACCTCTAGCACCAACAATGAATAATATTGTGTATTAGTTGGAAAAGGAAATAAAGCCAAGGTAAAGAAGTCCTAAGGCGAAGGGGGAAGATAGACTTTTCCAATATCAATTGTTTTCACTATCACGAGCATGGGCACTCTGCCTCGAATTGTCCACATAAGAAATCCAGCAAGAAGGAGCCTATAGTTGTAGTGGGTGAAGTGTTAGCTTCATAGTTCGAGTTTGATTTTACTCTCATTGCATGGATGGAAAACACTATAATGGGATGCATATGGTATCTAGACAGCAGTGCCTCATTCCATATGATAGGGAATACAAATCTCTTTAGTGACTTGGAGGAGAGGGATCTCCAGCAGAACATATAGTTTGGAGATGATGGGAGGTATAGTGCGACCAACATAGGTACAATTAACTTTCACAGGGAGTCTGGCTCCCCTCTCCGAATGGAATATTTTTTTTATGTTCCAAGCCTAAGGAATAATCTTGTCTCCCTCACGGTATTGGAAGACTGTGGTTATGATGCGATGTTCATAAACGGAAAGGCTTTCCTTAAACACATAGCCATGAGATAGGTGAAATAGATCAGTGTAAGAGTCAAGAATATATATGCTCTCGAGGTCTAGGATGCATTCAAATATTTGGGGAGCAAAGGAGCGGTTAATGACTTAGTGGTTGAGAGGGAGCAATTGTCTCTCAACATGCAAACTTAGAAGCAGTCTTAGAAGGTTGTGGAGCAACCACAATTGGAGAATCAGAGAGGATAACGAGTGGAAGTGTCCACTAAAGTAGATACCTCCAAGAGGGAGAAATATCAAGCCATGTGGGTAGAGGGATTACATGTAGCTATACATCTAGGTGAGAGGTGGTGTGATGTGTAGGTATAATACCAAGAAGAAATTGGAGCAGGGTTGATTGAGATGGTGTGTCTCATGGAATGAACCTGGCTACAAGGAGCCCCGTACAATAGTAGTAGGAAGGATCGGTTGGATTGATGCAGTCAGATGTCTGGAAGACAAAAATCAGAGTGACAGATGTGAGATATTGGAGTGAAAATCAGAGTTGTAAGCAGCACAAAGGGCGCAGATGCAGATGTCAGCAACAAAGCAGAGAGTCTGGTAGACAGGTGTAGTATCTATCAGTATTCAAAAGACTCTAATGACAGATGCATTATACTAATTCATTTTTTCAGAGGCTTTTCATTTTCAAGAGTTGAAAGTGCAAAAAACACTAGAGTAGTGTTGCATGTAGAACATTTCAAATGTACGAGATCGTGATATATTGAATTCCTTTCTTGTCGAGAGGGAGTGTTGAAATTTGTAACAAGAAACAATGAAATTGGAAACCAGAAAGGAAAAAAATTACACACCATTGAGTTTACACACTGGTGAGTTCACATAATGGTGATGTTACACACTAGTTAGGTTACAGACTGGTGAGGTTACACACTGGTCAGGAATGTGGGTGTCTAATTTATTTTTCCCTTAAATAAATTGGACAATAAATTGTAAATTCATCTCATAACAACTTGTATCAGTTAACAAAGTCATGATGACTCAATTATCTCAATAAATTCCAATTAAGGGTCTAAGATGAGGCATGTAGTGTGATCCAAATAATTTGGGGGTCCAGTTTCAGTTAATGCACTAGTGCGGTGCAGGCTTAATCAGTTAACTCAATTAATTGAGTTAAAATTAGTTTAACTAGTTCTAACTGAGTGATGCATTAGTGAGAGGTCCAATGAATTAAATTATATTTAATTCATAAGTAGTGATCAATTAGATAATTGACAGTTCTCTATTAATATATGCATGCATGTCAATTCTTAAGAAGACACATTTGAGACAAAGGTTAAAGGGAACATAGCTATCAGTTATATTTTGAGAGAATTTCTCGATTGCAATTATAAAGCCATGAGGAAGCCATGATGGATTGCGCAATCAAGGAAGTATTATTTTTCCATTTAATAGGGGCGTAATCATTTAGGAATTGCGTGAGAAAGGGAGGTTGAAGGATGACTAAGAATTGGCTATGTGTTTGTCCAGTTTTCCTATATCAGTGGGAGACAATTTGAAGAGTGCTCGAGAATCTCATGAGAGATCAAGAATTAGATCTTTTCATGAACCGTTGAATTTATACAATATATGATAGTGGGGTTTTGAGTTCTTGATTTCCCCAAGAACATATTGTGTTGTGAAATTTATTTACTTATTTCTTTTACTTGTATGTTATTGAACGATCATGTTATGTATTCTGCAAATATTGTAGAAGGATTTTAGTATCTTGATCTAGGACATCACAAGATTGGATTGAATCCATTAGTATAGAATTTCTATAAATTTCGACATGGTATCAGAGAAATATTTCTACAATACTATTATTCACGATAGAAATGTACTCTTATACCATGGCATCCACCCACACCTAGTGTTGTACAGCTTCCTGAGAACTGAAGGGTTCTTCAACCTGAGCTACTAAGGCTTGGTATCTTTTAGGTTGTCTACATTGCCTCTTTTTTTTTTTCTAGGAGCTCCAAAAAAATCCTATGCATCCCTCAGGGTTTGATGTACTTCCCTACTAGTTATACCAATAGTGGTGGGAGGATCAATAAAATCATACTCATCTTCCTATTGTTTCATCTGCTGAGAAAAACTTGGATCTCCTACTCCTGAGGAAATACTAGTACCGGTCACTATACTCGATCCTTGTGACTGTTCTCGTGCTTTTCCTTCGTTATGTCCCTTTTGCTATTGGACTAACGTAACATCTCTTGACTGATCACTTGCAAGCATCTCTCAATATCTTATGAAAGCTCTACCTTCCATGACCTTTTCATCTTTCCTTACTACAATCTTCCTACCGCTAGGACTGTAGATAATGTATGCCTTTGAGGTCTCGGTATACCAAACTAGGTATCCTTTATTTTCAGTATTATCCAACTTACTACATTTCTCCTATTGAATGTGGCAATAAGGTACACTCCCAAATATCCTTATATGACTTACTTCTATCTTTTTCCCTGCGAAGACCCCTTCTGGTGTTTTCTTCCCTAATGCTTTGTGAGGACTTCTGTTATGAATTTACACCATTTTATTACATGCCTCTCCAGTAAAAATATAGGAAATTCCTAATCATATAACATAGCATTTACTGCCTCGACTATTGTTCTATTATTCTACTCCGCTATTCCACCCTAATGCAGATTAAATGGAGATTTCCACTCTCTTCAAATTCCCTCCATTACACTGATGTCTGTGAATTTTTTGGCCATATATTCTCCACCATTATCCGAACGCAATAGCTTGATATTTTTTCCTATAACGATCTCTGCAAGAGCCTTGAACTCTCTAAATCGATCAAATACCTCATCCTTGGTCTTTAAGAAATAGATCCAGGTTTTCCAGGAGTGATCATCAATAAAGGTGACGAAATAATCACCACCGCTAAGAGCTATGGTGGAAATTGGGCCACAAATATTTGAGTGTATCGACCTAAACATGCCATTTTATCTATTGTCACTTTTTGGAAATTTTGTCATTGCGTACTTCCCTAGTACTTATCCTATGCATACATAATCATGCTTAGTGTTGAGGACTAAAACTCTTTTCACATCCTCCTTGAGCAACCTAAGTGCTCCATGGTGTAACTGTCCCATCCACAAGTGTAGTAGTTCATTTAGCTCCTTTCCATTGTTGTTATGACTGCATATCAGCTCCATTGGAGAATCGATCTGCAACCAATATAATGTGTTTCTTCGATCTCCATTATGTCTCACCTTCTTCCAGATTGGATGCTTGACATACAACTTATTTTCCACAAAGTATACATCATACCCATTGCCGTGCAACTAGGACACTGAAATCAGGTTCATACCGATTCTTGGCACATCTAGTACATTAGTGGCACTAGTGTTGCTTCCTGCTTCTATCTGAAAATATATGGTGCCTCTCCCTACTAGAGTACATTTGGTTCTGTTTCCCATAGTGATATAAAATTCCATCTACTCCTCTTAATATCTAGAGAAATATTGTCTTACTCTAGTCATATTAACTGAAGCTCTACTATCAATATACCATATTCTAGCTAACGATGAACTTTATAGACATGCAAACTCATCTTCCAGCCTGGAAGACAATTCTGAGGCTTCTTGATTATCCATAATTATTCTGTGCTATTTCTCCTTTCCAAAGCTGATTTTTCAGCTGCAAAATTCTGTGTCCAAGCTAGAAATCAGTTTTACATGGAAATGTTTTTGTTACTCCCTCTGCCTCTTACAAATCTCGATCCATAAAATGTTATTCTCTATTGGCTTACTCATAGAATTAATATTCCTGAAAAATTTCCCTTGGCTATGGACTGAAAAACTCCTCTAGGGTTTTGAATTGCTTCTTATGCAATGCTTTCGAAATCCCTCTTCTGTCTACAACTGATATCTTCCTGCTTTACCTACACTCTGATAGCATGTGAAAATGTGGTATCTCAAATTTTATTGCAGAAACTTATATTATTTCTTCTATTTGTTAAATTGATTAAATAAATTATTTGCAATTTTCTACAAAAAATATTGAAACATGGTAGATTATAACCTTCAAAAATAAGATAATATGGAAAGTAAATGCAAGGAAAAATACTAGCACACATACAACCACAATGACACAGTTATTTTGGATAATCATCCCCGGAAAAACCCAATGTGGGAAAACCGGTGCAACAAATGAGGGATTCTTTATTATTCTTTAGCAATAATTTATGTACAATATAATTAATAGAAAAATAGAAGAAGAAACACTTACATAAATTTACTAAATGAATTTCTCACACTCCACAACATTTTTCTGACCCCGAAGAGGACCTTATATCCTTATTTTGGCCTCACTTCATCACCCTTTGTGTAGTGCCTGCTTCACTACCTCTATGCCAGTGATCTACATCCCTCCTCTGTGTTGCCTCTTCCAGACTTCCCCTGCACTCTCAAACTATTGTTGATACCTCTCTCTCCCACTTGAAATTATCCCTCTGATTTATTTTCTCTTGCCGAACTTTATCCACTGAGAAAATCGATCTTATTGGGAAACTAAGTATCTGCACTAGTGCGTTCTCCAAATACCCATCGATTTACTTATTATAATCTCTCGTTGAGGAATTAATGACCAACATTAGATCTTAATCGATGGGTCATATTATGTTGGACTCGATCCATTCCTTATCTATAATATTCACACCCAGTTTAATTTATATCATTTAATTATTCTCATTTCCTAAGTTTTGGCATAGGAATAAATTAAAAATAATCAATTATTTCAATTAAGTCATCTGCGGGTTGAATTTCCCCAAATGATTTACAGGTATTGGATAATGCATGTGGCTTAGCCTCTATTCAAAATATTTAGGCTAGAGCACATCTAATGCTCCAAAAATCAACACCGCTAGGCCGACTCATAGAAGCAGCTGAGTTATTAGCAACATGACTCATACAGGTATGTGACCCATTATGAGTATGACTTGCAGTGACTAGAGTTATGACCCTCGCATGACTTTTTTCCACTAAAGAATCATATCCAACATGATTCCCAGAGCTTGGTGATGACACATGGAGATAATTCTTCTTCTTATTATTTCTCCTCTTTCTCTTCATTATAGATTTCTTATTGCAAGACGAAGGAGAAACATGAAGAACAAATTTGTGTGGAAAACAAGATGAAAAATTAACACCCCATTTGACGCTCTTGAAATAAATCATTCATTTGAGAAGCTTCAAGTAATTTTTGAATATTCATGGTGGACCACATCCAAATTGGTATTCCAACATTGAATCTTGGAATACTCAAGGTGCCCGTCAAGGGGCTACCAATGTTTCCAAAGAAAGGAAAAGCACAAGGCTCCCCTTTTGAATGGGTTCCTTGCTTGGAATACACAGGAATATATGCCATACCCAATTTATATGGACATCCTTCGCTTACATATTGTTAAAATTAATTTTCAAGGAAGAGAGATGGATAATCAAATATTTTCCCTTACGAAGGTAACTTTACAATTTCAAGAGAAAGATCAAAACCCTTTCAAAACCAGCAGAGTGGTTGGTTAGTCACTTAGAATCAAAGCTCCAAAAGTGATAAGAAAAAATCCACCTAAATCCATCTAAATATAAATATAAAATAGAACTCCACTATAAAATCCTAAAGATACAGAAAAACTAATAACCTCAAAGTATTTATGCTTCGAGTTGTTAGGACTAGACACCAAAACATGAGAAAGTATATAAAGGGGCCTTCCGACAGTTTTTTGGGATGATGAACGCCCAAGCCTATAACCGAAGATATTAGAAAGCTTTATGTTGACCTCACACAATAGATCTTTCTAGTGCAAGTACCTGAGCTTCGCAAGGGAACCCTACATAATTACTATGAAAGTGATGCAACATCTGTCTTAGGTACCATGGGAATTACCCCCATAGTCACCTGTGTGGTCCCTAGGATAGGAACATAAGGTCACTAGCTCAAAATCAGAGATCAATCGGAAAAATTGTGTCCACGTGATCAAATAAGTAGGAGAGTGGGTATCTCTCTTTCCTTATCTTCACATGTCCTTGTGCATGACACCCTTGTTAGAGGAAGTTTCTCATACAACCTAATGATATTGGATTTTCACTCTTTAATGAACTTCTATACTTTCAGTTTTGTGCTTGTTTGGATAATTTACTCTCCACACACTTATTCCAAGGCCATAAATTACCGATAATAATTGATGTATGTATGAAAAAAATAAAATTATAGTTCATTTTATATTAACTGCTCATTTTAATTCGATGTTATTTAGGACATAGGGAAATGAAGGTGAAATTGATGGTGTTTTGACTTAAAATTAATCTATAGAAAAACTAGCTACATGAAAATGCAACTCTTTTTATTCAATTAAAAGTGATTTCTACCAAGGTTCTATGAGAAACTCAATAAATATATACATATATTTTTTAAAGCACTCAAACATTCAACATCTAGCAAAAATACTAAAAATGCCTAAAATGGAAACTATCTGATGGCATACTATCTTTCCAAAATGAAATATTCTAAGAAATGATGAGAACAAACAAATATGATATTTAACACAAAGGAAAAAATTGAGAAGCAAAGATCAAAAAATATTAAAGAAAAGACTTCTCCATGCGAAGAAAATCTTAACCTCAAGAAAAATATTCACACATTTGTTGAAAGGCCAAACTTTCAAAAATTCAAAAACCGAAGAAAAGAAAGCCAAAAACAAATGTTTTTCTTTTTCTTTAATGGATTAAATACCAAAAACTTTCAGAAAGGGAAAGAAAGGATAAATTAAATATGAAGTAATCAAGAAAAGAGGCCCAAACCCCACTAGTCATAAATAATCATAAATATGAGAAGACTAATGTGAATGAGAGACCAAAAAAATTTGAACAATTTGATCTGAAATACACAAAAAGATTCTAGAAAACATAAATATTTGAGAGAGACAAAATCCTTCACCAATCCAACAATTGTAAATACCTTTCTCAAACAAACAAAAAGAAACAAAAATTATCCAACTTCAAGGATGCAAGAAAAATAAAAGAAAAGATTTGGCTCAAAAATAAGTTGACCACCAACCAACTGTCCCAAATGCACAAAACATCCAGACACTTCTTGAAGAATGTATCAAACCCAAATTCCAATACAAAAAGCTTAAAAAAGAAAAAAACCCTCGGTTGACATAATCTTTTTGAAAAGAGATATTTAAAAACCGAAAAGAAAAAACAAGAAAAAAGATCATTCTAGACTCTAAATGACTTCAAGAAACCAACAACATCAAAGTCAAACCCCCAGCACGAGCTAGAAATGGAAAAATTAAGTTTTTCCTATTTGTACACGACTATGTGCCTAAATAACTGCATATATACGATTGTTTCTATAGATACTAATGTATACACATGATTATTTGGAAGAAACCACGTATATACGCTTCTCTCTACAATAAAAGCCGTTTGTAAATGGAAAATAAGGTAAAAAGTAAAAACAAAAACCTGGTCCAAAAGGTCACACTAATTGACCAAACTTCCAACAAGTCAAAAATACTAGAAAAATCAATAAACAACATAGAAAAACCTAGGTCAACAAAAAAAACCGTCCTATGAAATAATTGATGGTACTCCATAGCAGAGTCACGAGTTTTGTTGACGGTAAAAGTTTCCCTAAGGTAAGGGTTGAAAACCTCAATAGAGAGAAAGAAGATAACCAAACAGTAGCAATCATACAAGCATGAAAACCATGTAAGATACTAAAGTTGGATTTAAAGGAGTACTTGAAGGTCCTACATTTGATGCTAATCTCATAGGGTTCAAACCCTGTGCTTCCTCTAGAATGAGCAGGCCTACAATAAAATCATAGAAGCATATACATAACAAGTAATTCAATGTGCATACATAATAAACATTTTAAATCATCACATATAAACATATAAACATGAAAGATGAGACAATAGGATATTTAAAATGAGAGAAATATTCTTAACTAATAATCAAAAGATTGTAATGGAAAGGTATAATTTGATCTGACCAAAAGACCAATGAAACCTTCCTATAGATCCATCCAACCCAAGCCAGAAAGATAACCTCTCAAGAAAGTGCCGGAAGGATTCAATAAGAGGATGAATCATCATCTATGCAAGGAAACAAGGGTTTCCTATAAACTGGGAGTGTAGGAGACACAAGGAAAATCATACTTGATCTAGGGACTAAAACCACTATAATGTAGATATCCTATCTCCTTTTTTTAATTAGGCCTACCCATGAGGTGTGTAAATACCACCTAAAAGTGGTAAATTTAGTTACGCTAAGGGCTCCTGTATGTGGGTTTTTGGTAAAATCAATAAATCACGCTCGAAAAAAATTGTATTATTTTATTTCTTTATATTTTTATGAGTATATTCCAGTTCTATAATATGGTACCCATGTGTGTACAAGCTTTTTTGTGGGCAGAATCACGTATGGAAATTAAAATATTGTTTTTTAATATAAAATCAAGTCTTCACAGGAAAGAGCTTCCCAAGGCCATACAAGAGAATCATATCTACAAAAGTGTTGAATGATGTTATAAATCCCTCTCTCTCTATGTCTCTCTCTCTCTCTTCCCCCCCCCCCTCTCTCTCTCTCTTTCTCTCTCCTTTCTCTCTCTTTCTCCCTCTCTCCCTCCCTCCCTACTTCCCTCCCTCATATCTCTCTCTCTCTCTCTCTGCATCTTTAGGAAAAATTTTCTCCTTAAATTGGAACTTGATGTGAACCAACCTCAACCTCCATAATATAATTTTTCTCTAGATACTAACTGATGGGAGTCTATCTGAAAGTCAAAAACATATTTTTTTTTAGAAAGAACCAGTTTAGTGTAATGTCATTAAAATTTGATCTTTTCATGTGCATCTTGCAAATTGGTTTGAAAGTTAGAGAGATTTCCCTTCCTAAATCATGTTGTGTCATGCAAAATAAAGAGTATCATATTTTTAAGTAACTCTAATAATATATTAAGTATATCCATTTAAATACTTTAAAAGTGTTTCTTTCAACTCCACTCTTCTACCTACAATGAATGTAAATAAGAAAACTAAAAGACTTGGTTCCGACAATGTTAGTAAGAGAAAACAATATTTGTGGTACATCATTTGTTGTAATTGAGAGTTGAACCTATGATAAATATTAAGATCCCAAGAGGAAGCCTCAAAGACGAGCCTCATAATTTGCGTCGAACTGAACATTTTTTGGTTTCATGTTTCTATGAATAATGATAAACTATAACTTGGAGAGGTTAGGGACCCTTTCCCAATAGAGATATAATTTATGCCCCTTTGAAAATTTGATATATTGAATGTCACTGTAGCAACTAATATTATTTCTTCTATTTATTAAATTGATTAAGAAAATTATTTCCAATTTTTTATGGAAAATATCATAACATATGCACCCCATCCTTCACAAATAAAATACTGCAGAAAGTAAACACGAGAAAAATACTAGCACACATATAACCCCAATGACACAACTATTTTTGACAATCATCCCCTGAAAATACCAATGTGGGAAAATCATTCCAGCATATGAGGGATTCTTTATTATTCTTCAACTATAATTTATGTACAATATATAGAATAGAAAAATAGAGGAAGAAACATTGAGATAAATTTACTAACAAACTTATCACACTCCACAATGTTTTTCTGACCTCAAAGAGGTCACGTTTTCCTTACGCTAGCCTCACTGCTTCACCCTTTGCGCACTAAGTGTGTATTGCCTATGTTATGGCCTCTGTACTGGTGATCTGCATCCCTCCTCTACACTGCCCCTTCAAGAGATCCCTTGCACTCTTGGACTATATTTGATCCCTCTCTCTCCCACCTGCAACTGTCCCTCTGATTCGATTTTCTCTTACCATACTTCAACCACTAAGAAAATCGATCTACTTGGGAAACTAAGTATCTCCACTAGTGTGTTATCCAAATTCCCATTGAGTTCCTTGTTATAATCTATCATTGAGGAATCAACGACCAAGATTAGATCTTAATCCATGGCTCAAATTATCTTAGACTTGATCCACAACTTTATCTAGAAGTTAATACCATTTAATTATTCTCATTTCCTAAGTTTAGACTTTGGAATACATTAAAAATAATTAATTATTTTAATTAAATCATCTGCGGGCAGAATTTCCCAAAATGATTTTTGGGTATTGGAGAATTCATGTGTCTTACTTTCTCTACAAAATATTGAGGCTAGAGCACCTCTCATGCTAGAAAAATCAACAGTCCCTCATAGTGAGGAATGTGCACAAGTGTTGCAACCCACTAAAGCATCACTTCTAACTCTGTATCACATCCTGCTACGCTGCTGATGTATAGCCTGACTACACACCAACTACTGCGCAACACTAATTCTGTGCTCCATATATGCTACTGCTGACCCTACGTACTAATGACAACTACTACATCTACACCACAACTCCCTCTCATCTGCTACTATTGCAACTGAGAATCAATATGTTTCTACTACTGAAATAGGTTCTCTTCCATACCCACATGTTCCCTGAACTGGATGAACTTGTCTCTTCCTAAACCTTTCGTGAGTATGTCTACTACTTTATCTCCTTTGGGAACATACTGCAACTATATTTCCCCATGCTAAACACAATCTCTAAAAAGGTAACATCAGATATCAATGTGTTTCAACCTATCATGAAATATTGGATTCTCAGAGAGTTTCATAAAACTTTGATAATCACAGTAAACATTGGTTGCTCCCATCCTCTTCTTGAAAAAACAGACAAGACATTTTCTCTTCACACGTAGTTGTGTTAGCTACCATATATTTAGCTTCTGCTAAGCTAAGTGCCATCAAATTTTTCTTTCTGCTACACCAAGAGATCATATGTGATCCAACGTTGATGCAGTACCTGGAGGTACTTTTCTTATATATTGAACTACCTACCCAATATGAATTTTTGAATCTGCTTAGTCTAATGTCATATCCTCGGGAGTATTTCGACCCATATCTGAGTGTTCCTAGCTACTTCCCAATGTACCCTTTTCTGTTCCACCATGAACTGGACAAGGATGTTGACAAAAAAACAAGTATATGGCTTAGTATTGACCAGATACATGAGAAATTAAATGATTTGTCTGTACAAGGTGTTTTCAACATCCTTATCACCTAATTCATCTATTTTCTTCTAATTTGTGATCATGGGAATTTCCATGGGTCAGTAACCCTAAATTTTGAATCTCTTCAAAATATTTGTATCATATATCCCTTTCCCAAGGAATATCTCCCCATTTTTTTTTCATACTTCCAACCCTAGAAAATAATGCATCAAATCCATATCATTAATGTCGAATTCCACTTCAAGGCTATTCTTGCAATCCCTTATAATCCCTAATTACCCTGTTAAAAATAAGTCATCTACATGTAATACAAGAATGAGGGGATTATTATCCTCCATCAGATAGCATAGATTAGGATCAACATCACTCTTGATGAATCCCCACTATTGCAAGTAACTACTAATCCAACCATACCATGCTCTGGGTGCTTTCTTGAGCCCGTAAAGGGCTTTATTTAACCTGCATACATGAGTTTACCTCTCATGAGTCTCGAAGCCTTTAGGTTGTTCTATATACACCTCTTCTTCTATCACCCTGTTCAATAATGTTGTCTCGACATCCATCTAGTGAATCTCACATCCCATCTAAGCTGCTAGGAATATAACACATATGATAGAGGTATATCTATCAACTGCGGTGAAGGTCTCCTCATAGTCTATCACTTGTTTGTGTGCATACCCCTTCACCAAAAAACTAGCCTTATACTTCTCTACATTACCATATGTAGCCTGAGTGATCTTATAGATCCATATTGAACATACAATCGATTTATCATATGGTGTAGGTACTACTTCCCAAACATCTGTTGAAATTTGTGACAAGAAACAGTAAAATTGGCAACCAGAAAGGACAAAAATTACCTACTAGTGAGGTTACACATTGGTGAGATTACATAGTAGTGAGGTTACACACTGGTGAGGAATGTGGGTGTCTAATTTATTTTGCCTTAAATAAATTGGACAATAAATTGTAATTTCATCTCATAACAACTTGTATCAGTTAACTAAGTCATGATGACTAAGTTGGCTCAAGAAATTTGAGTTGTGGGTATAAGATGAGGCATGTAGAGTGATCCTAATATTTCGGGGGTTCAGTTGCAGTTAATTCACTAGTGGGGTGCAGGTTTAATCAGTTAACTCAATTAATTGAGTTAAAATAAATTTAACTAGTTCTAACTAGGTGATGAATTAGTGAGAGCTTCAATGAATTCACTATTAATATTTGCATGCATGTTAGGTTTCAGGAAGACCCAGTTGCGACATAGCTTAAAGGGAACAAAAATATCAGTTGTATTTTTAGATAATTTCCTGAGTGTAATTATAAATCCAAGAGGAAGCCATGATGGATTGCGAAATAAAATAAGATTGATTATCATATTTAATAGGGGCATAATTCTTCAGGAATTGCATGACCAAGTCAGGTTGAAGGAAGGTTGAGAAAAGGCTATGTTTTTGTCCAATTTTGCCTAGATCAGCGAGAGACAACTGGCAAAGTGCTGGAGAATTTAATGAGAGATTAAGGATTGGATTGTTTCATGATTCCATGAATTTATAAAATATATGATAACAATATTTTGAGCAATATTTTTCCCGAAGAACATCTTGTGCTGTGCGATTGATTTACTTATTTCTCTTACTTGCATGTGATTGAGTGATCTTATTTTGTATTCCATAAATATTGTAGAAGGATTTAGTATATTATTTTAGTACATCACAAGATAGGATTGAATCCATTGATATAGAATTTTTATAAATTTATACGTGGTATGAGAGCATGAGACTCAATATAGAAGAGAAAAAATTGAGTTTGTCTTGAACAGGTTCAAATTTACAGATTTATTCTTCAAGATCCAGTAGCAGATCAATATGTCTCACAATGGCTTGATATTTGAATATGCAATTGACGGAAATTTGAATTATATTGCATGGAAGGATAGGATGAGGGGACTGTTGGAGGACAACAAGTTGAAGGAAATCGTAAATATTGATATTCCCAAGTCCGCAACAGTAGATGCCCATCTTCTTGATGCATGGTAGAAGAAGGTAGAAAATGTGAGAATGATATTCTTAGAGGTACTTTGAAATCATATTCTTAGAGGTACTTTGAAAATGTGAGTCTCCATTGGAAGGTGATTCCATATTCTATGTGGAAGGCCTTGACATATATGTTTCAGAATAGAAATGACCACAGGAAGTTGGCGCTGAAGGACAAGCTCAGAAAGATCAAGATGGAGGTGGGAGAGACGATACCAACATACTTGAATAAATTCACTCAATGTCGAGATGAGATTTGAAGTGTTGGTGTGAGAGTAGAATCAGATGATTTGGTGAGCCTAGCACTTCTACACCTTCCGCAAATATGGCATAGTTACTAGGGATTTGTGAATGCGAGGGAGAATTTACCAAACTCGGAGCATTTGTGGTATGACTTAGTAATAGAAGAGATAAGGCACATCACCAGAGATCAGACCTCCAGCACCAACAAATAAGAAGATTGTGTATTAGTCAGAAAAGGAAAGAAACCTTAGGGAAATAAGTCCCTAGGTGAATAGGGCAAGAGGTACTTGTCCAAGATCAAGTGTTTTCATTGTCACGAGCATCGGCACTATGCCTCCAATTGTCCACAGAAGAAATCAAGCAAGAAGGAGCCTGCAGTTGCAGCAAGTGAAATGTTAACTTCATAGTTTGAGCATGATTTTACTCTCATTGCATCCATGGATAACATTGTAATGGGATGCATATGGTATCTAGACATCAGTGCCTCATTCCACATCATAGTTAATAGATATATCTTTAATGACTTGGAGGAGAAGGACCTCCAATAGAACATAGATTTTGGAGATCACGGGATGTATAACACGACCACCATAGGTACATTTATCTTTCAGAGGGAGTCTGGATCCCCTCTCAAACAGGAAGATGTTTTGTATGTTCTAGGCCTATGGAAGAATATTGTCTATGTAGCACTATTCAAAGACTGTGGTTATGATGTGATGTTCATAAAAGGAAATTTTTTCCTTAAACACATAGCCATGGGACATGTGAAACAAATCGGTGTAAGATTCAACAACTTGTATGCTCTCGAGGTTGTGTATTCATGAAAATATTTGAGGGGAAAAGTAATGGTTAATGACTTAGTGGTTGAAAGGGAGAAATTTTCTCTCAACATGCAGCCTCAGAAGAAGTCTCAGAAGGTTGTGGAGCAAGCAATTGGAGAAGAAGAGAGGACACTGAGTGGAAGAGTCCACTAAAGAAGACACCTTGAAGAGGGGGAAATTTCAAGCTAGATGGAAAAAGGGAGTACATGCAGCTATACCTCCATGTGAGAGGTGGGGTGATGTGGAGATATAATCCAAGAAGAAATTTGGGTAGGTTCCATTGAGATGGTGTGTCTTACGGATTGAACCTGGATACGAGGAGCCTCATACAATAGTAGTAGGAAGGATTGGTTGGATTGATGTAGTGATATGTCAGGAAGAAAAAAATTAGAGTGACAAATTTCGGATACTGGAGAGAAGATCGGAGTTGGAAGAAGTGCAGAGGGAACATATGCAAATGTCAGTAGCATCACAGAGAGTCTAGTAGATAGGTGTAGTAACTAGCAACAGTCAAAAGACTCTAATGACAGATGCATTATATTGATTCATTTGTTCAAAGGCTATTTAGTTTTAGGAGTTGTAGGCGCAAAAAACACTAGAGAAGTGTTGCATGCAAAAAAATCCAAAGGTACCAGATGGAGATAGATTCAATTCCTTTCTTGTTGAGAGGTAGTGTTGAAATTTGCAACAAGAAACAATGAAATTGGCAACCAGAAAGGAAAAAAATTACTCACTAGTGAGGTTACACACTCGTGAGGTTACATACTAGTGATGTTACACACTAGTGAGGTTACACACTGGTGAGGTTACACATTAGTGATGAATGTGGGTGTCTAATTTAATTTTCCCCTAAATAAATTGGACAATAAATTGTAATTTCATATCATAACAACTTGTATCAGTTAACTAAGTCATGATGACTCAGTTAGATCAAGAAATTCAAGTTGGGGGTCTAAGATGAGGAATTTAGAGTGATCCTAATATTTTGGGTGTCTAGTTTTAGTTAATGCACTAGTGGGGTGCATGTGTAATTAGTTAACTCAATTAATTGAGTTAAAATCAATTTAACTAGTTCTAACTGATTGATGAATTAGTGAGAATTCAAATGAATTAAACTAGATTTGACTCACAAGTAGTGATCAATTAGGTAATTGATGATTCGCTATTAATATTTTTATGCATGTTAGTTTCGAGGAAGACCCAGTTGAGACGGAGGTTAAAGGTAGCATAAGTATCAGTTGTATTTTTAGATAATTCCTTGAGTGAAATTATAAATCCATGGGGAATCCATGATGGATTATACAATCTAGGAAGGCTAGTTTTCCTATTTAATAGGAGCCTAATTATTTAGGAATTGCATGAGAAATTCAAGCTAAAGGAAGGTTGATAATTGGCTATGTGTTTGTACAATTTTTCCTAGATCAGTGGGAGACAATTGGAAAAATGCTAGAGAATCCCATGAGATATTAAGAATTGGATTATTTAATGAATCCTTGAATTTATACAATATATGATAGCGAGGTTTCAAGCAGTTTCTTTCCCCAAGAACTTATTGTATTGTGCAACTTATTTACTTCTTTATCTTACTTGCATGTGATTGAGCAATCGTGTTATGTATTCCACAAATGTTGTAGAAGGATTCATTATCTTGTTTTAGTACATCACAAGATATCATTGAATCCATTTATATAGAATCTACTTAAATTTCTACATGCTATCAAAGTGATATTTATACAACAACGTTAGTCATGACGAAATTGTGCTCTTATACCATGGCATCCACCCACACTTGGTTTTGTATAGCTTTCCGAGAACTAGAGGGTTCTTCAACCTGAGCTACCAAGGCTTGGTTTCTTTTAGGTTTTCTACTTTTCTTCTTGCTTGTTTTAGGAGGTCTAAAAAACTCCTATGCATCCCTTGGACTCTTATGTACTTCCCTACTTGTTATACCACTAGTGGCGGGAGGATCAATAAAATCCTCCTCCTCTTCCTATTGTTTTGTCTGTTGAGAAAAGCCTAGATCTTATACTCTTAAGGAAATACTTGTATTGGTCACTATACTTGATCCTTGTGACTGTTCTTGTGCTTTTCCTTTTTATGTCCCTATTTCTATTGGTAAAATGCAACATATGTTCTCTGATCACATACAGGCATCTCTCGATATCTTCTGAAAGCTCCAGCTTCCATGACCTTTGCACCTTGCCTTACTACAATCTTCCTGCTACTAGGAATGTAGATCATGTATGCCTTTGAAGTCTTACTATACCCAATGAGGTAGCCCTTTTTTTTAGTCTCATCCAAATTACTATGCTTCTCGTATGAAATGTGGTAATAATCCACACTCCCAAATATCCTTAGATGACATACATCTGGATTTTTCCCTGTGAGGACTCCTTATCGTCATATAACATAGCCTTTTATGCCCCAACTATTGTTCTATTCTTCCACTCCTCTACTCCATTCTGATGTGGATTAAATGGAGTTTTATCTCTCTTCTAATTCCCTCCCTTCCACAGAAGTGTGTGAAGTTTTTATCCACATATGCTCCACCATTATCTAAATGTAATACCTTGATCTTTTTTTCTGTAGTGATCTCTATGAGAGCTGTGAACTCTCTAAACTGATCAAATAGCTCATCCGTTGTATTTAAGAAATAGATCCAATTTTTCCTGGAGTGATCATTAATAAAGGTGACAAAATAATCACCACCGCTGAGACCTCTGGTAGAAATTGGGCCATAAAGATCTTAGTGTTTCACCCAAAGCATGTCATTTTATTTTCTATCACTTATGGTAAATATTTTGGTATCGTACTTCCCTAGTACTCATCCTATGCATACATCATCATGCTCAGTGTTGAGGACTGGAACTCTTGTCACAGCCTCTCTCTGAGCATCCTAAGTGCTCCATGTTGTAAGTGTCCCATCATCCTATGCCATAGTTCATTTAGCTACTTCCCACTGTTGTTATGAATGTCTATCAGTTCCATTAGAGAATCGATCGGTAACCTGTATAATTTTTTTCTGCAAGATCCAAAATGTCTCACCTTCTTCTAGCTTGGATGCTTGACATACACCTTCTTTCCCATGAAGTATACATCATACCCATTGTCCTGCAACTAGGACACTAAAATCGGGATCATACCCATTCTTGGCACATCCAGTACATTAGTGGAAATAGTGTTAGTTCCTTTTTCCAACTAAAAATATATGGTGCCTCTCCCTACTAGAGTACACTTAGTTATGTTTCCAATAGTTATCTACAAGTCCATCTATTCCTATTAATATCTAGAGAAATATTGTCTTACTCTAGTCATCTGAGTTGAAGCTCTGTTATCAATATACCATATTCCAACTGATTTCGAACCTGATAGACACGCAAACTCATCTTCTTACTTGGAAAATAATTCTCACCCTTCTTGACTATCCATAATTTTTATGTTCTATTTCTCCTTTCCAACGCTAGTTTTTCAGCTACAAACTTATGCGTCGAAGCCAAAAATGAATTCTACAAGGAAAATGTTTTTTTTCTCCCTATGCCTCTGAAAAATATCAATCCAAAAAACGTTATTCTATATTGGCTCACTTAGAGAATTAATATTCTCAAAATTTTTCCCTTGGCTATGGACTGCACAACTCATCAAGGGTTTTGAATTTCTACTTACGTAATGCCTTCTAAATTCCTCTTCCCTCTACAATTGATCTCTTCGTGCTTTACGTACGCTCTTATACCATGTGAAAATTTGGTATCTCAAATTTTATTGCAGCAATTTATATTATTTCTTCTATTTGTTATATTGATTAAAAAAATTATTTCCAATTTTCTACATAAAATATCGAAACATAGTACACTATAGCCTTCACAAATGAAATAATATGGAAAGTAAATGCAAGGAAAAATACTAGCATGCATAACCACAATGAAAAAGTTATTTATGCTCGGGAAAACCCAATGCGGGAAAACCCGTGCAGCAGATGAGGGATTCTTTATTATTCTTGAAAAATAATTTATGTACAAGATACCAAATAGAAAAATAGAAGAAGAAACATAGAGAAATTTACTGGAAAATTTATCAAACTCCACAACATTTTTCTGACGCGGGTGAGGACCTTTTATCTTCATGTCGGCCTCACTGCATCACCCTCTGTGCAATTCCTGCTTCACTACCTCTATGCCAGTGATCTACGTCCCTCCTTTGCGTTGTCTCTTTTAGACTTCCCCTGCACTCTCAAACTATTGATGATCACTCTCTATCCCACCTACAACTCTCCCTCTAATTCTCTTGCCGAACTTCAGCTACTGAGAAAATTGATCTCCTTGGGAAACTGAGTATTTGCACTAGTGTGTTCTCCAAATTCCCATGTATTTACTTATTATAATGTCTCATTCAGGAATCAAAGACCAGTATTAGATATTAATTGATGGCTCATATTATATTGGACTTGATCCATGCCTTTATCTAGAATATTCACACCCAATTTAATTTATACCCTTTAATTATTCTCATTTCCTAAGTTTAGACTTAGGAACAAATTAAAAGTAATTAATTATTTCAATTAAATCATCTACGGGTTGAATTTCCACAAATGATTGCCAAGTATTGGATAATACCTATGTATTAGCCTCTTTGCAAAACCTCAACGCTAGAGCACATCCAATGCTACAAAAATCAACACCCTTAGGCCGATTCATAGAATCAGGTGAGTTATTAGCAACATGACTCATAGAGGTAGGTGACCCATTACGAGTATGACTTGCAGTGCCTACACTTATGCCCCTAGCATCACTTGTTCTGACTGAAGGATCATATCCAACATGACCTGCAGAGGTTGGTGATGATGCATGGAGATAATTCTTCTTCTTCTTCTTATTCCTCCTCTTTCTTTTCTTTATATATTTCTTATTGCAAGATGGAGGAGAAACAGGAAGCACTAATTTGTGTGGAAAACAAGGTGAAAAATTAACACCCATTTGATGCTCTTGAAATAAATCATTCATCAAAGAAGCTTCAAGAACATTTGGATTATTCATGGTGGACCACATCCAAATTTTTGTTCCAACTTTGAATCTAGGAATATTCAAGGTTCCCATCAAGGGGGTACCAATGTTTCCAAAGAAAGGAAAAGGACAAGGTTACCCTTTTGGAGGGGTTCCTTGGTTGGAATCCATGGGAATATATGCCATACCCAAGTTATACACAGATCCTTCCCTTACGATATTGTTCAAAATAATTTTCAAGGAAGAGAGATGCATAATCAAATATTTTCCCTTACAAATGTAACTCTACAATTTCAAGAGAAATATCAAAATCATTTCAAAACAAGCACAGTGGTTGGTCATTCACTTAGAATCAGAGGCTCAAAAGCGTCAAGACAAAATCCACCTGAATCCAACTAAATACAAATAGAAAGGAGAACTCCATTATAAATTCCTAAAGATACAAAGAAGCTAACACTCTCAAAGTATTTCTTCTTTGGGTTGCTAGTACCAGACAAAAAAATGCGAGAATGTAGATAAAGGGGCCTTCTAAAGGTTGTTTGGGATGATGAGGGGCGAAGCCTACCAGGCAAGGTATCTGAAAGAGTTATGTTCACCCCCACAAAATAGCCTTTTCTAGCGAAAGTACCCGAGCTTCACAAGGGCACCCTACATAAGTACTATGAAAATGATGCAACATATGTCTCATGTACCATGGGAATTCCCCCCCCCCCCCCCCCCAAATAGTAATTTGTGTGGTCCCTAGGATAGGAAACTAAGGTCAGCAGCTCATAATCAGAGGTTGATCAGCAAAATTGTGTCCACGTGATCCAAAAAAGGAGAGTGGGTGTCTCTCTCTCCTTATCTTCACATGTCCTCGTGCATGACACCCTTGTTAGAGCAAGCTTCCCGGACAACCTAATGATATTATATTTTCACTCTTTAATGAAACTCTATACTTTTTGTTTTGTGTGGCCTTGGTGTTATAGTGTTATTTCTCACCTTCATATACTTGATGATCTACACTTTGGCCTTGGGCACCCTTTCCTCCAGACTTGAATATTTTTCTCAAAAACAGTATCTTAAAACCCATACGCGATTATGCCCAGAATTTTCTGCATATATATGCGAGTCCATTCATAGATATCCACGTATACATTTTTAATTATTAAAAAATGTATATAATCCCTATATTTGAGGCGGGTTTGATGGTTATTCTAGTAATTCAACCACCCCAGCCCATGGCCCAACTACTCTTAACTGCAGAAACTAATTTGAGGGAGTATACAAGCCCCTCAAAGGTATGGTCTAAGGGAGAGAGAAAAGATATAGATATTATACTCTGGTGGAGCCCTATTCAAGTCTGATGTTCCCGTGCCTCCTGCACTTCCCAAGTATATTCAGGAAACCCTTGTTTCCTTGAGATGTTCATCACACTATATGACATCTATTGTGCACACATATTGGAATAATTCTTGTGAGGCTAGGGCTGGACGGATCCAGAGGACGGTATGCTTGAAGGCTGTGGTAGGATTTAGGTGATCTCTCCACGTTTTGATTACTGTATGTGTCATTCATAATAAGAAGAGCCATCTTGTTCCCGAGATTTACGTGTTAATGATGTTTTATACATGTGTAATAATCATTAATTGAACATTTCATATTTTTTTCATGATATTATACACGGCTTTCACTAACATCTAGATACTATATATGTTGTACAACTAGGTTTTTGTGTCCGTTCTTTGTGGATTTACAGGTTTCGGAGCACAAAGTGTTGCAGGGGGTTTGCACCTCGCGGGATCTACATCAACAGAGGGACTTTTGAGTAAGTTCTGCAACCAGTAGTATCTATTTTTCACTGTAGAAGTTGGTTAAAGTGAGTCCTTCTTGAATGGCATGCCCCTGATCTGTGAAGGTTGTCAACCCAATACCCTTAGGGTATTAATTCCCAAAACACTTGGAGAGTTTACTCTCCACACACCTATTCCAAGGCCCTAAATTACCTAGACTAATTGATGTATCTATGAAAAAAATAAAATTATAGTTCATTTTATATTAACCACTCATTTTAATATGTTTTTATTTAGGACATAGGGAAACAAAAGTGCAACTGATGGCGTTTTAACTTAAAATCAATATACAGAAAACCTAGCCACATGAAAACGAAACTCTTTTTCTTAAATAAAAAGTGATTTCTACCAAGGTTCTATGAGAAACTCAATAAAGAAAAAAAAAATTCATTAATTTTTTAACCACTCAAACAATCAGCATCTAGCAAGAAGACTAAAAATTCCTAAAATCAAAACTACATGAATGCATAATAGATTGCAAAAATCAAAGATTCTAAGAAATTATCAGATCAAACAAATATGATATTTAAAGCAAAGGAAAAAATTGAGAAGCAAAGAGCAACAAATATTAAATAAAAGACTTCTCCAATCATAGAAAATCTTAACCTCAAGACCAAGATTCACACATTTGTTGAAAGAAAAAACTTTCACAAACTCAAAAACCAAAGAAAAGAAAGCCAAAAACACATGTGTTTCTTCTTCTTTAAAGGATTAAAGACCAAAAATTTTTAGAAAGGAAAGGAAAAGGATCAATTCAAGATCAAGTAATCAAGAAAATAGGTTCAAACCCCACTAGTCATAAATAATCATAAATATGAAAATACTAATGTGAATGAGAGACCAAAACTATTTGAACAATTTGATCTGAAATACACACAAAAGATTATGGAAAATAGAAATGATTTCATAGAGACAAAATCCTTCACCAATCCAAAATTGTAAATACCTTTCTCAAACAAACAGAAAGAAACAAAAATGATCCAACTTCAAGCATGCAAGAAGAAGCAAAGAAAATACTGGGTTCAAAAATAATTTGAGGACCAAACAACTATCCAAAATGCACAGAACATCTAGACGCTTCTTGAAGAATGCATGAAACCCAAATTCCAATACAAAAAGCTGAGAAAAGAAAAAAATGCTAGGTTGACATACTATTTTTGAAAAAAGATATTTAAAAACTGAAAACAACAAGAAACAAGATCATTCCAGACTCCAAATGACTTCAAGAAGCCAACAACAACAAAGTCAAACCCCCAGCAAAAGCTAGAAATGGAAAAAATCAGTTTTTCCTATCTATACATGACTTTGTGGCAGAAAAACCACACACACACACACACACACACATATATATGCGACTATTTCAAAAGAAACTAATGTATACACATGGTTCTTTGGCAGAAACCACATATGTATGCTTTTGTCTCCAATAAAAACAGGGTGTAACTAGAAAAGAAGGGAAAAAATAAAAATACAAACTTGGTCTAGAAGATCAGAGTGATTGACGGAACTTCCAATGAGTAAAAAAGAATAGGAAAATCAAGAAACAATATAGAAAAACCTAGATAAAAAAAACAACCCTTCTATGAAATACTTGATGGTATTCCCTAGCAAAGTCACCAGTGTTGTTGGTAGGAAAATTTTCCCTAAGGTAAGGGCTGACAACCTCAACAAAAAAAAATAATGTAACCAACAAGAAGCACTCATAAAAGCATGAAAACCATGTAACGTATTAAAGTTGGATTTATAGGA